>JACEIK010009849.1:0-47542 GCA_018107945.1 Datura stramonium | reverse complement strand
ATAGGGGTTACAATCACACAGATTCTGGTTAGCTACTAGGAAGTATATACAGATTGCACTGCAGGACCCCTCGTTAAGAAGAGGGTATGTAAATGTGATTCACGTATGAAGCCATAGAAACTTTTTCAGTTCTCAGTTTATTGAGTTAACGGACTTGTATGTTTGTTGCCAGAATTAGACTTCAGAAGCTTACCAGAATTAGTAGCCTGAATTCGGTGGTTAGATGATAAGGGCGCAGTTAGACGGTCTAATGACCAACTGGCGCCGGTATTAGCAGGGAAGCATCCCTAAAGATTAAGTAACGTTATCGCGTCTGCCAGAACCAGAATTAGAGACTGAATAGGCATACTTCAGAGGTTAATAATACCAGAATTTTTTTTCCACTATGTTAAGTGGTCGTACATTGTTTTCCCAGCCTTGTAGGTGAGAGTCAGCGTTAGTCAACTTAGCAGTTATTATGTGGAACACCCCGCAAGTCAGCCAGCCGTCCCAGTCAGACAAGCCCGTGGGCACCCCAAGAAAGGGTCCACATCAGTGTGGTAGTGGCAGGACTAGTATTTGTTGGTTCTCGTAAGATATTCGAATCTGAGAGCCTTCGCGAAGGCCAACCTTTACATAATTGCTCATAAAACCGAGAATTTCCCAGAACGGCAATATAAATCCAGAGTGGATACGCAAGGCGTGAAATTGATAGTACTCTTGCTATGCACGGTGTTTACTAAGACATGGAGATCGGTAGGTACCTATGAAGATCCAAGGACGGATCGCCTGAGAGTAAGTCGGACTAAGAACAACTCTACACTTGTCCAATTAGGAGAACAAAACAGTTATTTCATCCACACACCCGTAGTTATGCATGAGTTACAGGTGTAAGGTAGGACATTTGAAACTGTTAACTACATCAACATTAGTCATTCAACCCGGCTATTCGGTTACTCAGGTATACAGCCCAGATTGACCCAAAGTCATGATCATTATCGGGGATCCTCACACGATGAGATAAAGGCACATGGTGTGCGGATGGTCGTTCGGGTTATCCCCGGCATCAAGTAGCCTTAGCATGCGGCGAGAAGGCCAAATAAGCTCTAGCTATACGTGGAGTGCACTGTCGGTTTCTCCGGCATAATAAGCTAGTATGACCGTCAATTATATGTCAAGCTCTCTAAATGTGAATATTCTGTATCAATCAAGAAGAGCCAATGTAGTAGCAAATGCCCTTAGCCATAAATCTATTAGGAGTTTGGCGTACTTGTAAGCGAACAGCGGGAATTATTCAAAGAAATACACCAATTAGCCAGCCTAGCCGTTCGTGTAGCGAGAAGCTTCGAGAGGACAACAGAGCAGTAATTCAAAACACCGTTGTGTCGTCATTAATTGTGGAGGTAAAAGAATGGCGGTGTGAAAATCGGCTGAAGTCCGGCTTAGGGCCCGAGAATTACGGGAGGGTAAGCGCTGATTTTTAGATAGCGAGGATGAAGTGCTGCGATGTAAGAGCCGCCTCTGTGTTCCAGTGTCCCGGGAAGCTCACTGGCAGTTATGAAAAGAGTACATTACGCCGCTATTCTCTTCACCCCGGCACGATGAAAATGTACCATGATATCAAGAGAACATCACTTGGCGGCAGTGTGAAAATGAAATTACCGAATTTGTAGCCCGGTGTCCTAAACGCCCAACAGGTAAAAGCCGAACACCAGAAGCGGGCGGGTTAACTCGGGGAAATAGTTGTGCCTCTCTGGAAATGGGAAACAGTGAACATGAATTTTGTAGCGAGTTACCCCGTACCCAGACATAGGCACGATTCTATATGGTGATAGTTATTAAGTGACAAAATCAGCTCATTTCTGCCGGTGAAAGCTACTTTCTCAGCCGAGGATTGTATATCAGGGAAATAGTTAGATTGCAGTGCCGGTATCTATTATTTCGGACGAGAGGAGCACGGTTTACAGCTAGATTTTGGCGGTCGTTCGAGAAGTGCGAGAGCCTTGAATTAGTGAGCACGGCATTCCACCCTCGGACGGATGGACAAGGCCCGAACGCACTATTCGAGACGCTCGAGGACACGCTGCGGGCGTGTGTGCTAGATTTTGGAGAGTAGCTAGGACGGAGTATTTGCCGTTAATTGAGTTTGCTTATAATAATAGCTATCCTTAGCTTCCAGATGGCGCCCTTTGAAGGCATTGTTTTGGGCGATGAGGCGGATCGCCAATTGTGGTTTGAAATAGGAGAAAAAGCGTTAATTGGGCCAGACATCATTTAACGGTCGGAGGAGAAGGTAAATCTTATAGGAGAACGCCTACTAGCGCAGGCCGCCAAAATCGTATGCGATGTGCGCGCGAAACCTAGAATTTGATGTGAATAGTAATTACGAAAGTATCTCCCGATGAAAGGGGTGATTACATTCGGCAAGAAAGGTAAGCTCGATCCGGGTCGTTAGGCCTTAATCGGATTCGTCAAGAATAGGCCAAGTGGCATATGAGTTGAACTTGCCTCCGAGTGTTAGAATCCGCTCATCCAGGTCTTTCCCGTATCTATGCTAAGAAATGCATAGGAGACCCATCGAGCTTGATCGATATAGGATATCCAGGTTACGAAAGAGGGCGCTATGAGGAAGTTCCGGTAGTTATCTTAGGCAAGACGGGTCGTAGATTGAGAACCAAAAGATATTGCATCATCCAAGTATTGTATGGCGTAGGAACCGAGAGGAGATGACTTGGGAGGCGGAGGAAGATATGAAAACAGATATCTATTAGTTCCAAGCCTATTCAGGCAACAAGTATGTTAGTATTGTCATTTATGCGATTCCTTATAGTATATATATAAAGTGAAATGATCGATCTTAATGTCTGTCATGTGAGTCACTATAGTGTGTGTGGAGTACTGTGGACTTACGCATTTCGGGTTTTGGGATAGTCCATGTACAGGGGAAACTCTGCGAGAATTTTCTAGAAAAGATTTGAGAAGTCCTAGAGATAGAAGTTTTACATTCGAGGATGAATGTTCTTAAGGGGGAAAATGTTACACCCACGTAAAAATTCCCGACACATAGATAGCCTATTCGGCGTGTTGGTTAAGTGGCATACATGCTAGAAAAGGCCCGGGAAAGGCAGGCGAGCACAGCAGCTGAACCATCGCGGAGGCCTAGGCGAGCCCCTCAGCGTTGGCAACGTGTGTCACGGAGGAGCCTCCGCGTTGGCTCCCGTAACCCGTTGTGACCGGGCCACGAAGTATATAAAGCCTCAACGGTTTAAGTCATTTACAAATCATAAATTTCTAGAAAATCGCGAGAAAGCTGAGTGCGTGAGGATTTATAAAATATCGCTTGATTATGCCGTCAAATGCGGTCCAAAACTCAAATTAACCTCGAATAAAAATTATTTAGCAGCGAGGAGCATTCCTACGGTTTGTTGCGAGGGAGTCGGCCGACAAATCGCCGTGCTACCGGGCTAAGGTAAGTGGAATTGCTCTAAATTATTGTCAATGTGCTCCTAGCCTTAAAGTGAATGTTATCCCTTGGACTTTAGAAATAGCAAGATTTTGACCGTCTTTCGATAAGCCAAAGTTTGGGCTATAAATATATCGAAAGTGACGTTTTCTTTTAGAATATTGGTGTATTTAGTCCTAATTGACATATATGTGAATGCGGTTGGGAGAAATAGGTAGATGCTTGGCCAAGAGCCGTCCATTAGTCGGATAACCCGAGGTTAAGGTATGTAAAGCCATTTCCTTCGGCAAGTTACTAACTCTAGCCTAGCATAATTCAGTGAACTCCGTAATAGAATTCCGGAGTTGAATAATGAGATTTTGGCAGTTGATAGCTTGTTTTGCGTAGTTATATAAATATTGATTGAATTAAATATGACATAAATGCAGTTATCCACCAATTCAGTTTTGCCAAATTATTGTTTTGACATGTTCGATAACCTGATACATACTCTTGAATAAAAAGTAAGTAAAATGCGTCAAGGCGGGCGGATAGTAGCAGCTCTGATATAGTCATGCGGAACGAGATGATATGCGCTCTGAGAATAGCCATACGGTTAGATAGTATCTTGGCTACGATTAGCCATGCGGTCGAGATGAATTTGATTCATTATAAAGTAGTATGAGAAATCCCATATAACACGAAAGAAGAATTGAGAATAAATCGAAATTGAGATAGTATTTTCCAGTTTTAAACATGCTTGCTATATGGATTTATTGATTGTTGAGACTTGATTGTCTCGTGAGGGCACCCTTTGGCGTCCTCGCCTCCACAGGTTGTATGTCGCCGGGCGGGTAGTTACGTGTTGGCATACCGTCCCAGTGGGAGCCCGAAGATGGGATGAAGCTTTCCCCATCTCGGGTGATCAACATTACGATGCAGTTACCATGTTGTGCGCATGCGTCGGGAAAGATTGAGATGATTACAGAATACGGTATTAGATTGTTTGATTGATTGGCACCATCCGGCTTATGGGGGGTTGGTATTGGTTTCTTTCTTGCTATACATATGTATTTATGTGTTATATATGAGCTATTTGGAGACGCGGGTCCCCGTGGCAGGTACGCTCACTGCCCTATCACCGGTCTGAGAAAAACTGATTCGGTTTATATCGGTCATACGGATTCGATTATCTCACATATTGAGAATTTCTAGTTATGTTATTTGTATTCGATTGTATTCGGTTGCTTTGCATACTCGGTACCCAGTGGTACTGACGCCCATTAGTGGCTTTTGCATTACTTACTGCGGGTACTCGCCCAGACGAGCGATCCCTCGTGATTCAGCCAGCCATAGAGTCATCGGCTCTGTCATCCGGAGCTTGATATTGAGGTGTAGTTCATTTTCTTTTATTTGCCTGAGTATGGGTAAATTCGGGGGCCACTGTCTCGACCATTTGCTCGATACTCATATAGAAGCACGAGATTGTATATATACATCTCCCTGTGGTTAGTTGTGCCGGTCGTGTGGTAGTGCGTTGTGTTTATTGTTAGCATTATTGATTATGTTGGCCGTGTGGGGCCATAGCGATAGTAGTGGTGACCTTGCACGTCACGTGGGCCTCTGATATTCTTTATGTTGAGTCACGGACGACTGAACGGCATAGCGGCCTTGTCGGCCCGCATAGGTTCCACTATAAGTTGTTTCTGGTTAGCTGAAGAGTTTTATACGGTGGCTATAGGCGGTCTCTTTGGAGGCTGTATTTATAGCCGTTATATAGCCCATTGTTTCCAAAATCTGAGATAGAGCCAGGAAGGCACTAGATGTGCTTAGGCTCACCAATTAGCCGGTCCCGAGTCCTACTAGGGCACCGGGTGATCCATACCCCCAAGGCGGGCGTGACAAAGATCACAACAACGTCTTCAAAACCTTTTGGAATGGCCGACACCTATATCCTGTTGGAGTATCATCGCTATGTGAGGCTTACATTATTTCGTTACTTTGTTAGGGGAAGCAAAGAGGTGGTTGAAAATTGAACCACCTAATTCCCCTATCACTACTTGGGATGATCTCACAAAGAAGTTTTGTACGATTCTTTCCATCAGGGGGAAGATAGCAAGACTTTGATGTCGATTCTAAGTTTCAAGAGAGAGAGGGGAGGGGTGTATCGGGGCTTGAGAGGTTCAAGTCAATGTTAAGGGATTGTCCTCACGTCATGCGGAGCTAATGATGTGTTGGTGCATACATTCATTAAAGGTTTGGAACCACATACTAAGATTTTTATTAGATTCGGTGGTGGGCAAGCATTGGAAGACATAGGTAGCTTTACACTTTGTTAACTTAGTATTTCCATGGAAATCCATAATGGAATGCGGATTCAACTTGAGGAGGAATAAGGAAAGCTGCAAGGGAGTCTTTGAGGTGGATGGTTTTACAGCTATTGCTGCACGGATAGTTGCGTTGCAAGATCAACTCAACACCCACTTGACGGTATGAGCTTCAACCGGGCACAAGCTGATCAATGAAGTTCATCGGGTATGGTGTGAAGTATGTAGGGATAGTAGACACTCAGGCGAGTGTTGTAGTGCCAATCCACCCCTCAGGTAAATTTTATTGGGAACGTCGGAGGAACAATAATCAACGGTATGGCGATTACAACCCAAATTGGAGGAATCATCTGAATATTTCTTGGGAGTAGTCATCAGAATGAGTTTGAATTAGGGCGTGCGGATAAATCAAGGGCATCAAAATTTTCGAGTCTCAATATAGAGGATACAATGCACCTCCTCCACCCACCCGGCATTGAGGATATGTTCAAGACCATAATAGCTAACCAAGCGCGAGATGCGGTGATTATGTAGAGTGCTTGAGTGACATGAAATATCGACGGTGCTTCTAAAGCGTGTGAGTATCAGTTTGGGCGGTTAGGCTGAAGCTCAAAACACCAGACCCAGGGGAGGACTACCAAGCGCTACTGACCCAAATCCCAAATAGGTGTCCGGTCCACAACAAGGAATGGGAATTCAACTCAAAGTGGTGGAACCAGAAAACCACCTCAACATCTGGAGTAGCGGATAAAGATGGAGAACATAATGATGTGAGGGGAAGGAAAAGGTAGCTGAGATAGAAAGACCCTGCCACCGTTTCCTCAGAGATTAAAGAAGCACAAGAAAAGAAGCTTGCTTTAAGAAATTCATGGAAGTCTTGAAGCAGTACATATTAATTTACCTTTAGTTGATGTTTTTTGCCGAGTGCGAAATATTCCAAGTACATCAAGGACATCATGAAAACAAAAGTTGATTGACAGGGTATGCTACGGTGGCGCTTACTGAAGAGTACCTCGAATACAGAGCGAGTTGCCGACAAAGCTCAGGATCATGGGAGCTTTACCACATTCACATTACAATTGGGCAATGTGTTCTAGCTCGCGGATTATGTGATTTAGGGCAAGCATAAACTTGATACCGACATCGGTGTTCAAGAAGTTGGGGCTGGGCATCCCTAGGACCAGCTACTGTGATCTTACCTTCAGCTGACCGTTTGGCCAGATAAGATGGTATTGTGGAGATGTGCTAGTGCAAGTGGGCTTTCTCATTTTCGGTAGATTTTATTATCTTGGATTTGTAGGATGCGGAAATCCCATTTATTTTAGGACGTCCTTTCTTGGCAACCGGGCAGCTCTGATTGATGTGGGCAGCTAACCATGCGAGCACATGATAAGAGAAGTAGAGGTTTTGATGTGTACAAGGCTATGAAGGCTGCCAACCATTTATGAGCTATCGGCAATCAATGTGCTAAACGAGTCAATTCTTCAGATTGTTTACTCATAGGACCCATTGGAAGGCCTTGATGGGCTCCGATCATTTGGGAACATTGCTACATATGAGATGGTGCAGATGAACGAGCCAAAATGGTTTCTCGGGAAGCAAGATTTTGCGCCATTGATGAGGATCGTGGAACCATTGCCAAAACCATTGAGAGGCACCAAAATTGGAGTTGAAGACATTGCCTCCACATCTGAAGTATGTATTTTTGGGGAAGATGACACCTTGCCAGTCATTATTTCCGCAGAACTGACTGAAGGCACATGAAAGATGCATTGGTGGTCCTCGAGAGGCGGAAGAAAGCAATGGGATGGCAAATGTCGGCCATCGAGAGGAATTAGTCCGACTTTTGCACACACGAGATTTTTATGGAAGAAGAGTGTCCAAGCCAACTGGTGCAACATCAGCGGAGGTTGAATACGTGGTGATGAAGGATGTAGTTAGAGAAGTGATCAAGTGGCTTGATGCGGGTGTGGTATATCCCATTCGAGCGGTGAATGAGTTAGTCGTTAGGTGTGTTCTAAGAAAGGAGGGGATGACCGTGGTCACCAACGAAAAGAATGAGCTGATTCTGTTCGGTTGTCTGATGACTACACGCAGAAGTGCACGTGGTGAACAAGTAGTAAGTGGCTCAAGTAAGCCAGTATCGATCCACGGGGAGCTGGACTACGAGGCAAAATCACCTCAAGTGTCAATTTGTTTGTAACTCTAAAAATGCGAGACAACGGTGTAAAGAAAAGTTTTATATTTTGTTATCTAATTTTTATACTACGGCTAAAATAAATATACAAGTGAGTCTGAACAATGAATGTTAGCATGTTGAGGCTAAAACGAACATGAAAAGGGAGTGAGTATCGATATACATGATTTATCTTTTCTCCGGTTGCTAGTCGGAACTTATGCCAATGGATTAAAACACTCGTTTTTAACCCAACTTAAGAATCATGAACCTTCCGCCTATATACGTGATAAGAAGAAATTCATGTTCTAGCAATACAAAACCGGAAATTCCACACTTGACTATCTGACTTTCAGGTATATTTCTATCTGAAGGTAAATCAATTCTCAATTTTCCCAAACAAAGAACAGATCATATCCTATTAATTCACAACTTTCCGGTTTCTTGCCCTCTCGCGGGTGGCAGGACTTTTTAGTTTACATTAACATTGGCCGAGTCATTAATGTAGTAAGAACAAGAATTAAATAGAGACAACCTAGAAGAAAGATGAAATAACCAAAAGGAATCAACAATTACATTTCAATACAACGGTTCCTAACCTCGCAAGAAATAGAATTAGCCACTCATTTTGGCCAGTTAAGCATCGTTAAATGAGTGTAAATCATACAAACAATTGAAAGAAAGAAGAAAGGGATAGAGAAAACCTAAGAATTTTCGTCCTCTCAACTGCCAGCAACCCACGTTCTTGCTCCACCAAGTCGGGAATAATTAAAAATGAACTAAGTGGTTTTATTTATCTTGGGAGAATTTTTTCCCGAATAACAAACAACGTGTCACGGAGTGCATCGAACACTGCCTCCCGTGACACGGTGCAAGCTGCGAGAAGGCTCTCTGGAATTTGGCCAGAGCGGGTAATTTGCTCCCAAGTAGCACGCGGCATGCAACGAGGCATGCCCGGCGTGCCACGAGTGCAAACGCACCTTCTTGGAATGTCAAGATCCGGAAATTAATTCCAACGTGCCACGGCTCAATCGCGGACCCTCTCTGAAAAATCTTGAAATTATATCTCCCACGGACAGAATGCATCCGCGATCGAAACGTATCACGGCTCCATCGCGGGCCTCTCTTTATTTGTTGCTTCTCCATTGCTTCCTTGCTCGCTCGAGTCCAGATTCCTCCCAACATGCATCTTAGCTCCATAAAAGTATGTTTTTCCTGCAAAACAATGCTAATCATGTTGGTTAGTATAAATTCACACTTCCCTACAATTTTACATGAGAATGTACAAAAATTTTAGGCGTAAAGTAAAACAACTGCATTTAAGTATCACCAGCATATAATATGCCTAGTCTCCCTTACTTTTAAAATCTTATTGTCTGAACAATACCTCTCATGCAATTGACATCCCATCATGGCTACTTTGGCTCGACAATCCGAGCTACAGTTTTGATTATTTACACTTACACATCATCAAGAAAACATGCTGGCATCGTCATTACAACGACATCCAACATATCTAGACCTCATAGACATCACACGTTGACTCTCGATATCGGCAAACTCATTCACATTAGCGGCTAAGATATCAGCACATTCTTTCGTCAACATGTGCCCTCACATAAGAGTTTCCTGTTTTAATCACATGAACTAAAACAATTCATGCCGAGTATAGACACACACAATGAAACTCACTCTCCCAAAGAATTCACATGCATTGTGTCATGAACCATAGGCTTGCCTCTGGTATTACTCCACTAATATAAGGACGCGTGATGTAAGATCACGTAAGGACTTAACGGGTTGCTAATGTAAACTCTGGAACTAGTATACCTTTGGGCTAACCAATAACAACTAGCATCCTTAAGCGCTTTTTCAATACATCCCATCGCCAATGCAGGCATAAGTTATTTCTTCCTCCTCCCAACCTTGGAGTCTTTCTTAATTACTTTTTTCTCAACTCCTTTATACAACCCCACCAGACCAAACAACAAAGATTTGTTAAGCACTTTATTTCTTTACATACGCAAGTGCACCTTTGACTTTTTCTTTCTTTTTCATCACTTTGCTTTTTCCTCTCTTTATTTTCTTTTCATCATTTCCCTTTCTTTGTTGTGGGCAAATTATTTTTTCTTGAGCGCTTAAGGAAACTTCGGATTAGGTTTCGGACAATGAAAGAAAGGGTTAAGCAGTTTACCTTTTTGACAAAGAAAAATAGGCTAAAAAGGCTCAATGGGCTAACTAGGATTTAACATTCAAGGTGGGTATATAAAAAAAGAAAAATGTTAGGCTAAACAAAGAAATGCCTACATCCTTTCCCACACTACACTTCCTTCATTTCATTTTGTATACACACCAGGCAAGTTCTAGGCATTACATAATAGCATGGAATAAACGTGACCTCACTATACACTCATTGCACATGCTCAACTGAAGACATATTCACAGACTCTTTAATCGATTAATTACAAGAATTTAAAATTAAGCCTCAATCACACCGAATCGATTTCTGTGGCTAAGTATCTCACATACGTACAAAAATTTGCATGCTTTCAAGCGAATCACCCTTTGCAATATAAACATTATGGCAACTTCGCAACAAGGATTTTGTAGACATAGGCATAACATGCATAGGATACAACCAAACAAACCAAGTGAAAATAAAAACTACTCCCTATTGTTTGCATTTCCCTTAAGGCAGGTCGTCATCCATCCATCATGAAGAGCGGTCACTATTTACGACTTCGGTTCAATGGGACTCTTTCTCGGCAAAGAACCGAAAACAAACTCGAAACCCAATGATAAAAATAATTTAACGAAATTTTTAAAATATCGATAATTTCAGCAAAAACTATTTACACAGCGGCTAACTGACATTCAACGGCACACACAACTCACAAAAGATATTTACAATACGAAACATACACACAAAAACAAGGTCACAATATTTTCAAACACGACAACAGAACATGAAAATCAACTAAACAAGACAAAAACCAGCAACACCTAACTTTACTCCCACCCACTTAAAAATCGAACACTTTGTCCCCGGTGTTCACGCCACAATCACAAAACACAAAAGGTGGTGGTGAAACTCACGATCAATCAAGTATTCCACTTCTTCATCAGTGCTCTTGCTTCATCTCCCATATCTGAATCTCCCCCATCGTCCTCCTCCGACTCAACATCGGAATCCTCGCGACGTGTCTTCTCGTCGGTGAGGACATTGTCATCCACGGGCTCCACAAAAGCTGGGCCCACATGACATAGTGCCTTGGCGTTTCGTAAAAGGGGTAATCTACAAGTCATTTGCCCACGACTCATCCTCGTTCTTAGAGTCTCCCACCTACGCGGTAGACATCTTGCATCTGAACATGCGGGCCATGTACGCGATCATCAGCATGTCGCTCGGCTAGTGTGAGGCTGGACCATAGTGGTGTCAGGTGCCTTAGTCTTTGTAGCGTCTATGACACGCCTCTCCATCACGGGATATAATCTAGGGCCTCTTCCTCTACCTCCGGGCCCCTCGGGAACGTGGTCGGCGGACCGCCAAACCCATTACCTATGCCCTTGATGCAAACGGGCTCTGTTCATGGCGGATATGATCACCGCCCTACATTTTTATCTCCGGCCCTTTCCTTCGGGGGCATACACCGGCATACGCGATCCTGGGTGACATCTGTCATGTACCTCACAGGAATCAACGAGAACAAACAATCTTTAGCCAAATCTGGCCCAATTTCATCGTGAGTAGGGCAATGTCGATGGTAGCCCCTCTCCTTATGCACGCTCCAGCGTGCGTGCGAGCAGGCTCCACACAATGTGCGTACGATATCCGCATAAGGTGGAGTGATATTCGAGGTGCTTAGGAGTACATGGGCATCGGTGTTACGCGCCCCCGGTATGGCATTTATTGATGAGGCTCAAGTGTGACAATCGGCCCTTATCTTGATAGTGTGGCCCCACGGAGCGTCGGGTTTCCAATTTGCATAGAATTCCCGAATCAAGTGCAGATTGCACTCCTTAGGCTCGTCAAAAATGAAACATGACACAGCGGTGTCAACCCGGTGTACAATGCAGGGGAACTCATGTGCCAATGGTTCCCTTGCAATATGCTCCTCGAGGAAGTACTTGTTCTCCTTGTGCTTCGTGTACCATTTCTCCCCTTCCTCTGTCACCCATCGGAGTTCGTATTGGCCAGGCCGTGGAGACAGTCTTTGCTGGGACTCTTGTTCCCGGTCTCAACCTCTTTTCTTCCGGCGCTTGATGTAGATGCGCCCTTTCGTTTTGTCTTGCACCGCACTTGCCATTGTTCTGTCAAAAGAAAGCGAGCCCCGAGTCCCAATATCGATCCAATTTAAAATTAGCCTCGACTAAGGTTGGGATTAGGCTCGACCACCCCACACTTAGTTTTCAGCCCTGTTCTGACGTTACGGCAGAACATACTTATTTTATTATTTACAAAAACGGAAAACTAAAACAACTACAAACACAAACAATATTGACTCGTGCATTCGGAGAATTCGACGGTATAACCTCTATGTACTACTCGACTTCGTCTGACTAATCCCATCATTACCATCGATCACATTTTTCATCACATAGCACTTAGCGAAAAATGAAAAAAATTCTGCTCCAGCTCAACCTAAGCAATTCCCCAATTTCTATATGCTTCGATAATTTCATGTAATTTCAACACTTTGTTTTCCACCTGAAAATTTGCTCTTTAGCCCAATAATGTTAAGCACTACGCGATTTACCTCCCCCAACATGCACAAACCAACAATTTTCCACATTTCAACCTCCAATTCAATTCTTCCTATTCACATTTCCAACCCTAGCTAGCATTTCATAAATTCAAACCAACATGCTTTCTCATGTTCATATAATCACAATGATACTACGAACAACAATCAACAATAACTTAAATGAATTTAAGCTCAATTTATACTTAGGGCAAGGTTTCTTTTCTCTCATGCTCACAATCGAAAATAAATCGATAAAGTGAGATGAAATTAGAAAACATACCTTACTTTCGATGATATGAAGAAAAGTTGAAGAAACTCGTGCCTAGGTCGTGCCACGTTGAGGGAAGGGAAATTTTGGGTGTTTGTCGCGGAGGATTGGAAATGGGAAGAATGAGGCGATTTTTGTGTTAAAAGGGGTACCGTGCGGGTGCAGCCCGGTGACCGGTGTGACCCATTGTAATTACACCTCAAAGTGTCACGGAGGGTAACGCGGGCATCACCTCCGTGACACGGAGCCATCGCATGTAGGCATTCTGAAATTTTGTAAAATTCCGGATTTTTCCTTCAACGTGTCACGGAGGGTAGCAGCGGAGCATCACCTCCGTGACACAGGAAGCTCTGCCCAACGAGCTCTTGTTTGACACTTAAAAAAATTTAGGCCTCGTTTTCTCCTTTGCACTCCCTTGCATTTTTCCTCCGATCAACCTGAAATATATCTTACACCAAGAAATCGGTTAGAATTCCCAGGTTTGAAGAACACAATATTTTATTTTTATATTTACACACATATACATATATATATATATATATTTTATTTTTTCTTTCTTTTCTTTTTCCTTTCTTCTTTTTTCTTTTTATCGTATAATCATAAAAACAAAAATTCACCGGTTGCCTCAGGTCTGCGGCCTTTGGTTACAAATCGCGGCTCGGCGTCATTTAAGCTCATTCCGCCCCTAGGGTGATGGGCGTTTTCTACGACTCCGTACTCACCCTTGTCAAGCTTACCCCTGTCAGGAGACCGTCCCACCAACTCTGGAGACTCCAGCGCCGGGAGCAACTTCATCTTGCTCAAAACGTTGATGACCGAGAGTTCCTCGTACGGCCGGGAGCTTGGTGGCCTTGTACATGAGCACCTCCACCTTATCATGCTCGCATCATGAGCTGCCTACCTTCTACGTCTATCGATGCTTTCGGTAGCCAAGAAAGGGCGTCCCAAAATAAATGGGACTTCGGCGTACGCTCAAAAGTCCGGCCTACAAAATCTCACGGGAAGATCAAGGAGCCGGCTGCACCCGGCCACGTCCTCCACAGTGCATGCGGGTCTTGCCAAAGAACGAGCATAGTTGCAAGATCAACTGTTGTCGGTCTAGGACTCCTAGCTAACTTCTTGAATACCGAGGTCGGCACATCAAGTTAATGCTCATCCCAAATCACAAAATCATGAGCTCGGATACTACGCCGAGTGTTAGTTGAATTGTGAACCTCCCGGGTCTTTGAGCTTTGTAGGCAATCGGTTCTATATCTCAGAGTGCACTTCTCGTGAAACCACAGTAGCATGCTACATTAAGCCTGCTTTTATTGTACAATGTCCTTTATGTACTTTGTGTACTTAGGCACTCACATAGAAACATCAACAAGAGTAGTTAATGTGTACTGTTTAAGCTCCTCCATGAACCTTTTGAAACACGCCTCCTCCTTGTGTTTCTTTAATCGTTGAGGAATGGGGGTGGAGGTCTTTCGGTTCAACATCCTTGTTATTCCCCCTCTCATCCTTTGCTCCCTCTCCCCGTTCTTCTTTGCTCTCCCCATTGAGTTCTTTACGCTTGGTTCCACCTCCTTGGTGCAAACCACTCCTCGTAGTCCTTGCATTCACACAGCAGGGTTTGAAGTGCATGTCGCTGGGAAGTCCTCCTCACTAGGCACAGTGTTTTGAGCTCGACAAGCTTGCCCAAGCGATACTCCTAGCGCCTTGAGCGCTAAGCGGTTATTCTTGACCTCGGATGCCAATTTAGCATGATCGGCACGGGTGGGCACGGTTAGCTATCAACGTCTGGAACATCTCCTCAATATTTGGGTGATGGTGGTGGAGGAGGGCATTGTTGCTTCTATCTGTCCCGATATAGTTGTTGCTACCCAAGAGAAATTCGGGTGGTCCTCCGATTAGAATTGTAAGCTGTTACCATGCATTTGGTGAGTGTTCCTTTGTGCATTATGACAAGTTCACCGAGGTTAGGATTTACTCCACAACACTTTCAATTTGAGTGTTCATTGCTTCCATACTTCACACCGTCTGGCACCTTTGCACTCACTAGGGCTTGAGAGTGACTCCGGCTCATGTTGCCGAAGTGGGTGTTGAGTTGATCTTGCAAGGCGGCTATTTGTGCGGCGTAGGCATAAGCCCATCCACTTCCAAAACTCATTGCTTTCCTTGCTCCTCCCCTTGAAAGTCCGCATTCCACTCGGTTCCTGCCCAGTATATTTAAGCAAAGTATACGGCTCCTCATAAGTCCTCTCTAATGCTTGTCCCAGTGCCCAGGAGTCCAACCAAGATTTTGTGTAGAGGTTCAAACCCTCAATAAAAGTGTGCTGACACATCTTTGGATTGGTGGTGATGAGACGAGTCACACCCAGCGACGTTTGAATCTCTCCAAGCAATCTGATTCTCTCCTTCTCTTTGTTTGAAACTTAGAATTTGACTTCTAAGTCTTGTATTTCTGGGAAGGAAGAGCTAGGATCAAGAACTTCTTTCTGAATCATCCCATGTGGTTATAGAAATCGGTGGCTCGGCTTTCAACCACCTTTTGGCTTCTCCCCAAAAGTGAAAATGGGAACAGTGTAAGCCTGACATGAGTCGGTGACACTCAGTGAGGATGTAAGTGTCACTTATCTCCAAAATTTTGAAGATGATGTTGTGGATCCTCGTGAGGGAGACATGAAGCTGCCCGGCAGCCGTACGTGGTACACCATGTTACTGTTTAAGCTCGAACCTCCCTCACAGCTCGAGGTTTTGCGAATGCTAGACGTGCATTGCTAGCATGTGGGATTGCCACATCAGCGAACGGCCTAGCGCTGCTGCCATTTCCTCGGGCACTAATCTTTTTGCCCGCTGGGGTAATTGGTCATGGTTGCTCCATGATTGTTTATGCAGCTACCCAGTTTTCTTTCTAGAGCTTCTCTCCATTGGCAATGAAATTGTCTTTCCGGCTCTTAGGATGGATCCACCAGCTCTTTGTCTCTTGCAGTGTTCAACGAGAATCTGTTATCTGCAAATACGAGCTAAGACCAAGTTATCAACACTTAAATAAAGAAATAGCAAACTAACACTTTAAGAAAAATTATAATTTTGCCAATTGCCAAGTCCGTATGGCGCCAAAAACTTGTTATTTATGCGGATGACGGCTACACGCAAGTGCACGTGGTAGAACAAGTAATGAAATGGCTCAAGTAGCCAAGTATCGATCCCACGAGGGTTTGGACTACAGGCAAAATCAGCTCAAGTGTCAATTTCTTGTAACTCCTGCAAGAAATACGGTTTTCTTGATTAGCAAAGAAAAGTTTTTATATTTTGTTATCTGAACATATTCTGATTAAAATAAATATACAAGTGAGTACCGAACTATGAATGTGAGCATGCGAGGCTAAAACGAGAACATGTAAAGAAATTAATTATCGATATGCATAGTTTATCTTTTCTCAAAGTTTGCTAGTCCGAACTTATGCCAATGGATTAAAAATCTCGTTTTTAACCCAACTTAAGAATCATGAACCTTCCGCCTACATGTACATGATGAAGGAAGAAATTCATGTTAAAGCCATACAAAACCGATTCCACACTTGACTAATGACTTTAATTATATTTCTATCACGAAGGTAAATCAATTCTCAATTTTTACAAACTAAGAAAAGATCATATCCTATTAATTCATAACTTTCAGTTTCTTGCCCTCTCTACGGGTGAAACGGACTTTTAGTTGCATTAACATTGGCCAGACATTAATGCAGTAAGAACAAGAATTAAATATAACAACCCTAGATGAAAAGATGAAATAACCAAAGAATCAATAATTACATTTCAATACAATTGTTCTTACCTCTGACAAGAAATGGAATTAGCCACTCATTTGTGGATTAAGCATCGTTAAATGAGAATTGTAAATCATACAAACAATTGAAAGAAAGAAAGAAGGGATAGAAAATCCTAGGTACCGTCCTCTCAATTGCTGTTAAAGATTCTTGCTCCACCAAGTGGAATAATTAAAAATGAACCTAAGTGTTCTATTTATCTTTGGGAAATTTTTCCGAATAGCTCAAGCAACGTGTCACGGAGTGCATCGCGGAGCACTGCCTCCCGTGACACGGTGCAAATGCGAGCTCTGCAGATTGCCGCCCAGGTAATTGCTCCCAACGTGGCACGGCATGCAACACGGAGCATGCCCGGTTCACGGTGCAAACGCGCACCTTCAGCATGGAATGTCAAGATCCGGGAAATTAATTCCAATGTGCCCGCGGCTCGATCCCCGGACCTTCTTTGGAAATTCTTGAAATTATATCTCCCGGGCAAAATGCATCCGCGTATAGCAGCGTGTGCAGCCATCGCGGGCCTCTTTGTTCTTGCTTCTCCAGCTTGCTTCCTTGCTACGCTCTAAAGTCCATCTCGAGGTCCTCCTTACATGCATCTTAGCTCCATAAAAGTATGTTTTTCTTTGCAAAACAACGCTAATCATGTTAGTTAGTATAAATTCAAATTCCTACAATTTACATGACAATGTACAAACATTGTTGGATAAACAGGAAATAAAACCGATGCATTTGAGTATCACGTGGGCATATAAATATGCCCCAGACGAGTAGCAAATTTGCATGGATTACGGGAAGCTCAATGAGGCCACGAGAAGATCATTTTCTATCCCATTTATTGATCGAGATTTTAGACCCGAGTTGGCAGGTCAAGAGTATTGTTTCTTGATGGATATTCTAGCTATAATCGAATAGCCATAGCAGCGGAGGATCGGGAGAAGACCACTTTACATGTCCTTATGGGACATATGCTTTACAGCGGATGCCATTTGGTCCTATGCAATACGGCCACATTCAAAAGATGCATGATGGCGATCTTTCACGATATGGTGGAAGATGTTTTGAGGTATTTATGGATGACTTTTACGGTACCGATAATCGTTTCCTGCATGTTTTGCGGGAATCTTGAGGGTGCTAGCTCGATGTGAAGACTCTAACCTTGTGCTCAGCTGGGGAGAAATGTCATTTTTTTAGTCAAGGAGGAGTATCGTCCTTGGCCATGAGTGTCATGCAAGGGTTGCGTCGATCGCGCAAAGATTGAAGTGATCGAAAAGTTACCAACTTGATGTCGGTGAAGGTGTTTGCAGTTTTCTCGGACATTCGGGGTTCTGACAGTTCATCAAGAACTTCTCGAAAATTTCTAGACCGATATGCGGTTGCTAGAAAAGAGGTGAAGTTCGAGTTTGACGAAGGATTGTGTTAAAGCATTGAGGAGCTAAAACGAGAAGCTTGTGAAAAGCGCCTATTCTCATTTCTCCCGGATTGGGAGCGGCCGTTTGATTAATGTGTGATGCAGTGACGTGGGTTTGTAGGAGGCGTATTGGGGCGGCGGAGGAATAGAATTTTTCATTCCCTTCATTATACCAAGCAAAACACTTGACGCAACCCAAGTTAATTATATAGTCATGGAAAGGAGATGCTAGCATTGGTGTTGGCATTTGATAAATTCAGGGTCCTACCCGGTGGGTTGGAGTAGTGGTGTATGCAGTCATACAACAATTCGGTATCTGTTTGGCAAGAAGGATGCAAAACCCAGACTAATTAGATTGATATTGTTGCTACAAGAGTTTGACTAGAGATTCGGGATAGAAAGGGGAGTGAGAATCAAGTGGGAGATCACCTATCGCGATTGGAAAGCCAGGTTGCATGTAAAGGAAGGTGACGGCATTAAAGAAGACTTCGGATGGCTGACTCTTGGCAATAAGGGAAGGAAATTTGAAATCCCTTGGTATGCGGAATGTGTGAACTTGTTGGTAAGTGGAGTCTACCCCACCGGAGGCTACGACTCGGGAAAGAAAGAAGTTGAGACATGATTGCAGGATTACATATGGGATGGCCGTATACATTTAGCAGGAATAGGATCAAGTGATGAGATGATGCATCGAGAGGCAGGTGCAGTATTGAGGGATTGTCACTCCTCGTTGTATGGAGGGCACCACGGAGGAGCGGACAGCTCACAAGGTGTTCTGAGTCAGGAGTTTCTTTTGGCCTACCACATTTAGAGATTCTATAGCATATGTAAAATGTGCTGATAGATGTCAAAGAATAGGCACAATTGGTAAGAGATAGGAGATGCCATTACTGACCAATCTGAGTTGAGATTTTTTTTATGTATGGGGAATAGACTTCATAGGTCCATTTCCACCGTTATTTGGTAATCGTTACATCTTGGTAGCGGTTGACTATGTATCTAAGTGGGTCGAGGCAACAACTTGTACCAAGAATGAAAACAAAGGTGGTGATAAAATTTCTGAAAAAGCAAATTTTCACTAGGTTCGGGACACCCCAGAGCTATTATCGGTGATGGAGGATCATTTTTTGAATGCAAGTTTCGGGGAACTTGCTAGCTAAGTATGGGGTGCGGCACAAGGTAGCAGTGTATCATCCCCAAACTATTGGGAAAGTGGAGGTGTCAAACGGAGAGATAGCGAGATTCTACGGAAGGCAGTGAATGCACAACGAATTTATTGGTCAAGCAACCTTGACGATGCGTTGTGGGCTTACGGAAGCGCATACAAGACACCCATTGGGACTTCTCCGTATAGATTGGTCTATGTAAAGGCATGTAATTTACCTATGGAGTTGGAATATTGGGCTTTTTTTGACGTGAAGAGTGAACATGGATCACTGACTAGCGGGGAAGAAAGAGAGTTGATGCAACTCGGTGAACTAGATGAGTTTCGATGGCATGCCTATGAAATGCCAAATGCTACAAGGAGAAACTAAAAGGTGGCACAGCAGGCATATGGTGCATCGAGATTTTTGAGCCCAGGGCGAGAGTGTTGTTATTCAATTCAAGGTTGAAGCTTTTTCCGAAGGATTGCGGTCAGTGAGTCGTGATTAGAGGAATTAATGCACCTCCTCCACCACCCGAGAAGCATTGAGGATATGTTCAAGACCATAATAGCTAACCAAGCTTGGAATGCGGCGATTATGTGAAGTGGCAGCTAACATGAAAAATCGTGATTAGGATTTACAAAGGCATTGGAGTATCAATTTGGACGGTTAGAAGTGAGCAAAAAACACCGGAGCCCGGGGAGGACTACCAAGTGATGTTGACCCAAATCCCAAGAAGGTCAATGAAGTTTCAATATGGAGTGGACTTCAACAGGAGGTGGAACCAAAAAGACCACCTCGGCAATGCAGACTGATGGAAAAAGATGGGAACATGATGTGAGGGGGAAGGAAAAGGCAGCTAAGATAGAAGACCACAACCTCCACGTTTCTTGAGATTAAAGCACAAGGAGGAAGCTTGCTTCAAGAAATTCATGGAAGTGTTGAAATAGGTACATATTAATTTACCTTTAGTTGATGTTTTGCGGGGAGTGCCGAAATATGCCAAGTACATCAAAGGCATTATAGAAAACAAAAACGGTGTGGAGTATGCTATGAGTGGCACTTGCGAGGAATTGCACCTCTCGAATACAAAGCAGTTGCGCAAAGCTCAAGGATCACAGGAGCTTTACTATTGAATAACAATTGGGCAATCTATTCGAGCTCGCAGATTATGTGATTTAGGGTAATCATAAACTTGATGCCAAGAGCATCGGTGTTCAAGTTGAAATTTGGAGGCAGCCCTAGACCAATGCAAGTGATCTTGCGGCTAGGCTAGTTCATTGGCCAGAAGTAATGGAATTGTGGAGGATGTGTTAGTGCAAGTGGGCTTCCTCATTTCTCGATGGATTTTATTATCTTGGATTTCATTGGATGCGGAAGTTCCATTTATTTTGGGATGTCCTTTCTTGGCAACCGAGGCAAGCTTTGATTGATGTGGCTGTTGGGTAGGTGACCATGCAAGCACGCATGACAAAGTAGAGGTTTTGATGTGCAAGGCCATGAAGCTGGCCATTTATGAGGAGTTATCATCGATCGGTGTTCTAAATCAAATCAACTCTTGATTGTTGACTCACAGAACCCATAGGAGAGAGCCTTGATAGGCTCGTCATTTGGGGACGGTGCTACACATATGAATGGTGCGAGGACGGTAGGCTTGAGACCGGAAATGGTTTCTCGGGAAAGCGGGACTGAGCCGTTGATGAGTCCTTAGAACCATTGCCAAATCCATCAATTGAGGAGGCACCGAAATTGGAGTTGAAGACAGTGCCTCCACATCGAATTGTGTATTCTAAGGGAAGATGACACCTTGCCGAGTTATCATTTCCTTGAGGAAGTAATTTGAGCACAACTGAAAGATGCATTGGTGGTCCGTAAGAGGCGGAAAAGCAATGGGTTGGCCGATGTCGGACATCACGAGTGGTCGGCTTTTTGCACACATAGGATTTTTATGGAAGAAGGATCCAAACCAAGTTTGTGCAACATCGGAGGTTGAATGCGAGTGATGAAGGATGTAGTCGAGAAAGGAAGTGATCAGCTGGCTTGATGCAAGTGTGGTATATCCCATTTCGGCGGCAGTGAATGAGTTAGTCCCGTTCGGAGTGTGTTCCTAGAGAAAGGAGAAGGCGGCCGTGGTCACCAACGAAAGAATGGCGAGATTCCCACACGCACGAGTCACGAAATTTGGTGAATATGCATGGACTACGGGAAGCTGTGGGCCACGAGGAAAGATCAGGATCCTATTCCATTTATTGATCGGATTTTGGAATGAGTTGGGTCAAGAGTATTATTATTTTCTGGATGGATATTTCGGCTATAATCAAATAGCCATATGCCCAGGAGGATCGGAAGACCACTTTTGCATGTCCTTATGGGACATATGATTTAAGGCGGATGCCATTTGGTCTAAGCAACGCACCAGCCACATTCTAGAGATGCATTATGGCGATCTTTCACAATATGGTGGAAGATTTTGTTGAGGTATTTATGGATGACTTTTCTGTTTCCAATAATTCATTTGCTACATGTTTGCGAGAATCTTGACGGGGTGATAGCTCATTGGGAGAAGTGTCATTTTTATAGTCAAGGAGGGTATCGTCCTTGGACATAAGGTGTCATGCAAAGGGTTGGAAGTCGATCGTGCTAAGATTAGGTGATCGAAAAGCTACCACCGAGTGCCGAGTGAAAGGTGTTCGCGGTTTTCTCGGCATGCGTGGTTTTAGGCGATTCATCAGAACTTCTCAAAAATTTCTAGATCGATATACCGGTTGCTAGAAAAGAGGTGAAGTTCGAGTTTGACAAGAATTTGTGTAGAAACGTGCGAGGAGCTAAAACGAGGCGAGTAGAAGTGCCTATTCTCATTTCTCGGATGGGACGACCTTTTGAATTGATGTGTGATGCAAGTGACGGGGCTGTAGGAGGAGGCTGTATTGGGGCAGCGAGAGGAATAAAACTTTTCCTTCCATTTATTATGCAAGCAACACGTGCGGCCCAAGTCAATTATACGATCCTTGAGAAGAGATGCAGCATTGGTGTTCGCATTTGATAAATTCGAGTCCTACCTGGTGACCGAGTAGTGGTATATGCGTCATGCGGCAATTCGGTATTTTTGGCAAGAATGATGCAAGTCCCGAGACTAATCGAGATGGATATTGTTGCTAAGAGTTTGACTAGAGATTCGGGACGAAAGGGGAGCGAGAATCAAGTGGGAGATCACCTATCGCGATTGAAAAGTCGTTTGCATGCATGTGAAGGAAGGTGATAGCATCAAAGAAGAGTTCCAGATGAGCAACTCTTGGAAATAGGGGAAAATTTAAATCCCTTGGTATGCGGATATTGTGAACTTGCTGGTAAGTGGAGTCTACGCACCGAAGGCTACGGCTCGACAAAAGAAGAAGTTGAACATGATGGCAAATATTACATATGGGATGAGTCATATTTGTTAGCGGGGACCGAATCAAGTGATGAAGCGATTATTCCGGAAAGCCGGTGCCAAAGTATTGAGGAGTTATCACTCATCGTTGTATGGAGGCACCACGGAGAGCGAGACGGCTCACAAGGTGCTGTTCGAGTTTCTTTTGGCCTACAACGTTCGAGATTCTATATAGCATATGTAAAAATGTGTGATAGATGTCAAAGAAGCAGCAGAACAATTAGTAGAAGATAGGAGATGCACTTTGCGGCGAGATGTTAGAAGTGAGATTTTTGATGTATGGGGTAGACTTCATGGGCCCGTTTCCCGTCATTTGGTAATCGTTACCTCTTGGTAGCGGTTGACTATGAATCTAAGTGGAGGTGAGGCAGCAGCTTGTCGAGGAATGACAACAAGGTGAGTGACGAAATTTGTGAAAACGGAAAACATTTTCACTAGGTTAGGGACACCCGAAGCTATTATCAATGATGGAGGGTCTCATTTGGTGAATGCAAGTTTCAAAGACTTGCTAGCTATGTATAAGGTGCGACACAAGGTAGCGACAACGTATCATCCCCAAACTAGTGGGCAAGTGGAGTGTCGAAGCAGGGAGATAAGCGAGATTCTCGAGAGACGGTAGATACTGTAATTGGGCAAGCAAACTTGACGATGCGTTGTGGGCTTACGGAAAGCGCATACAAGACACCCATTAGGACTTCTCCGCATACATATTGGTTTATGGAAAGGCATTTCATCTACCGTAGGTGGAACACCAAGCTTTTGGGTTGTGAGAAAGCTAAACATGGATGCGAAAGTGCTTAGGGAAGAAGAGGTTTATGCAGCTTAGCGAATTAGATGAGTTTCGATGGCACACCTATGAAAGTGATAAATGCTACAAGGAAAACTAAAGAAAGGAGCGGCTTGAGGCATATGGTGCATTGGATCTTTGAACTAGGGCAAAAAGTGTTGTTTTTTAATTCAAGGTTGAAGCTTTTCCTAGGAAAGTTGCGGTCCAAGTGGTCAAGGTCGTTTGAAGTGGTGAGGCGGCCCCACACGGGGCGATGGGTGTGGCAAGAGGATAGAAGTGCCACATTTTTTTGTGAGCAGGCAAAGATGTAAGCACTCTCTTTGGTGAAAACGTTATTCGAGAAGACATCTATCACTTTGGTGGACGATTAAGGATGAATAGCGTCAAGCCACGACGGTAAACCAGCGGCTTGCACGGGAGGCAACCACGTGGAATGTGATGTAATAGAATAGTTAAAGTTATTTGCAAAAAAAAGAAAAAAAGAGAAAAACAAAGAAAAAGAAAAAGAAAATAGTTGAGAGGGAAACCTATGATTTCTAACAAATTTCTTGTGGTTGAATGATTTTAGGGTGGAACGGAGGGCTAAAATACAAAAACGCGCAAGGAAAAAAATCAAAGGTAAGAAAATAAAATTTGGAAAATTCCGGTGAGCCAACGCGTTGGCTCCGTGTCACGAGGAGGGCCTCCGCGTTACCCTCCATGACATGTTGAGGGTATTGGAATTTTTTAAAATTCAGAACCTCGCGATGGCTCCCTAGCCGTGTAGGATAGCCTCTGCGTGCCCTCCGCATGACACGTTGAAAGGTGCCCATTTCATCCGGGCCACCTCGGGCCACCAGATGATGACAGCCAGCGCGAAAAACCCTTTTTAACCCAAATCCTTCATTTTTCCCATTCCTTCATTTCCTCCATGACCAACACCACAAAATCCTTCTCCCTCAACGTGACACAGACCCTAGTGAGCAAATTTCTTTGATTTTCTTCAATTTCATCAAAATAAAAAGGTATGTTCTTGAATTTCTTCTTATTATTGCTCAATTTTTCGATTCTTGAACATGTTTTTGTGTTGAAACCTTGCCCTAAGTGAGTAATAAGCTTGTAATCAATTGGTTATGATTTAATTACGTTCATAGGATCTTTGTGAGTAGATGAGACCAGAGTTGCATGATTGTTGAAATTCTTACGACGTTGATAACTAGGGTTGAGAATTGCATAGGAAAGAAGAAAGAAATGCATTAAATGTGGATAAATGGGGTTGTACATGTTGTTTGAAGTGAAACATATTGTTTTGAAGTTGATTATGCTATGTGAAGATGGTTGAGGGGATGTAAATAGAGAATTAACATAGGTTGTTGGGCTAAAATTGCAAAGTGCTCATTATCACATAATTGAATCGATGGAGGAATTTTATAATTCATTGTATGATGCGAGTAGTACAAAGAAATTGTTCCCTCGACTTGTATGAATGCTGCTTGAGCATGTTGAGAATTAAAATTGCAAAACGTGAATGTCTTGTCAGGTGTGTTGACTGCGGCTAAAGACTAAGTGTGGGGTGATCAAATGAAGCCAAACCTTAGTCGCCCAGCCAGCTATGTCAAGTAACATTGGAGCTAACATGTTTGAATGTACGGGAAAAATGTCCACGAAAGGCAAGGACAAAGGCAGGCGCATCCACATACGGCGCCCCCGGCGAAGTAGAGACTAGGGGCGCATTACCAGCAACACCAGCGATTCCTCGAGGGCAATGCCAGCAGTATGGAACCAAATTGGTGACGGATGAGGGGAAGAAATGGTATTCAAAACACAGAAACCAAGTACTTCAAGAGGAGGAGCGAGATATACAGGAACCTTATGAGTAGTGCTTTGGAAATCTTATGAAGAAATGGTAGTGCTTTGGAAATCTTATGAGTGCACATAGGGTAATTCTCTTGTGTTGCGAGCACGTGCTTGATGAGAGATAAAATTTCTTGTCGGATGTCTTGATCGCAGTTGGCACGAGTTTGCCAAGATCGGAAATTGAGTTCTTGAGGTTAGGAGGTCTTATTGTGGTGTACTTCATTTTATTGATGAAACCATGCATGCTCTCATGATGATTTTCTATCTTAAATAATCTGTATAGCCGTAGCGAATGGTCGCGCCAAATTAGCTATGCGTGGGTTTCAGTTGCAAGAGATGTGAGAGTATTGTTAGAGGGCCAGACAAGGTTTTAAGTGTGGGGTAAGTGATCTTGGGCAGAATTTCATGCCCAAGTGATTCTCAAATACTTAATTTCTACTTGTTTATCTATTTTTATGTATTGCATTCTCATGTGATTTTTATGTAAATGTGAATCTTATATAACCAACATGATTAGTGTTGTTTTTGCGGTTAGAAGGAATATTTGAAGCTAATCTACAAGTTGGTGAAGTGCGGGAATGGACTCGGAAAAAAAATGGGAGATTGACAAGGGAATTGGCCCAAAATAGGGGCTCCGCGTGCACTCCGTGTCACGAGGTGATTATCCAGACCTGGTTCCGGTGAAGGTGCGCGATAGCACCGTGGAACGGAGAGGCAATGCTCTGCAGGTATGTCATGCCACGCTTAGATGCATTTACCTGGGAGCTGAGTTCCGGTGGGTATGCGGTAGCACCGTGTCACGGAAGCGGTGCTCCGCGGCCATCGTGCCACGTTACTTATTATTCAGGAAAAATTCCCACTAGTATAAATAGCAACTTAGGTTTTATTTTAAACATTCGACATTTTTGGAGCAAGAATGGTTAGCGAGAGGCGATTGAAGAAGAATTACTAGGGTTAATTCTCTTCCTTTTTCTCTTTCATTTTTAATTGCTTGTATGAATTCTGCTTGTTTGAAGATGTTTAATTCAAAATTGAGTGGCTAATTCTCTTGCTGAGTTAGGATAATTGTAGACGAATATCGAGGAGAATTTAAAGGGAATGTGATCCCCTCATTGTAATGAAATAATTGAAGTTCTTTTATTCTTTGAAGGAGAGCTTTGTAAAGCCACTTTTTGCCTCATCTATAAGGCCAAGGGGAAATAAAGTTATCAAACATAGTATCAGAAGTCGTCTTTCGCCCGATATTAAAGAGAGTATCTTAACTCTTCTTTAATATGGGAGCGTAGACATTCAGTGCAACTTGATTATCGTGAATCTACCTCCCCCACCCGAATCCTTTCTACTTGCTTGATCTACCCGTTTCTAACAATTCATAAAAGATAAAGAGAATGAAAGAAAAAGAGACAGAAGTCAATACGCTTTCTATTAATAGAATTTTGAGAAATGTCTGAATTCTTTTTATAGTGAAATGCCATAAAGTGCGAACCAAGATCCATGATATGGCTCAAAGCAATAAGTAAGCACACGAAATCTCAGTGTATTTCTAACTCCAACTCGGCTAATTGCGGCCTTGCAACCTAACATCCTGTTTTTCTTCAAATCAAGGACATAATTTGAGAGATGGCTCTACTTCTTATAGATCTCGAAAACCTCTGTGTCCAAGAAGTACCATATCATGCCAAGTTTATGTCGAAGGTGCGGCTGGAATCAAGCCTTCAATCTTGCAGATCCCATCAACATCATCACCGAGTGACCACAATATTCTATTAATCATTTCAGTTTCATCTTTTCTATAATGGATTGTTCTATCAATTCTTGTTTTTCTACATTAATGATTGGCCAATGTTAATGTATATCTCGAGAATTCAATTTTGATTCTGAAGAGGAAATTAATTGGATAGATGTGAATTGGTAGGATATGATCTTTTCTTAGTCGGGAAAAGAGTGAGAGAAGATTTCGTTCAGAATAGAAATATGTCTGAAAATTGTATTTCTTAGTCATTTATGGAATTTGTTATGTATGGCTATAGCATGGGGTTCTTACATCACGAAATGTGGAATGAGTCTCATGATTCTTTAATAGGATAGGGTAAATATCCAATCCATAGGCGATTAATTCACGACTAACAACTTGAAGAAGATTGACTGATTTAGATTAAGAAATTACATCCCTCCATGCTTGCCTTAACCTCGCTTGTTCATTGCTATTGTTCGGACTTTAAATTACAATCTTGACTTAGGTTCTTATTAACTATTATTGAATCATAAAACACTTTTTGTTTAGTTGTCCTATCTTTATAGTGATATCGTTCACTAACAATTATGATAATTACTATCGTACTTCAGTCCCTGTGGGTTCAATACTTGGCTTACTTAAAGTGCTTTGTATGGAAGCCACTTGCACTTGCGTGTAGTTTGGTGCGAACGGTTACGTGGTCCTAACTATCACGCCAAGTGGGAAGTGCGTCCATAACCTTGCTAGGGCGATGGGCTGTTTGCCAAGATATCGATATCAAGCTCAAGGGCCAATCAGGCTGTGGATAGCTCCTAGGGAGGCTAATGTATAAGTATCAACCTACATTGTGGCGTTATGGGGCAAGGGTAATCGACCCTTAACACCTTTCGGTGCTAGACTCTTCTCCCAAAAACCGTACATGCTCTACATCATATTTAACAAAGCTCAACATCGTCTATTGACAAAGCTCAATATGAAATCATGCATGACTCAACATCGTACGAAACGAATCTCAACATTATCTATTGACAAAGCTCATTAATGAAATCATGTATAGATTGGAAATCATATGAAAATGAAGTTCAACATTGTCCTTCGACAAAGCTTTCAATAATGCCATAAATCTCTCAATTATAAATTCATGCATATGAGAAGCTTTCGCTCAAACCATACAACAAACTCAATCATAGGTGGGAGCATCTACTCCAAATCATGTGGTAGCTACATGTAGAAATATTTACTCGACATACCACAACTAGAATTTATAACAAGAATTGGAAAATTTTCTCTTTAAACAATGTGGTAAACATGTTGGGAAAATCATCGCTTTAATCAACATGTCGGCATTTCCCAAAGCTTTATCATACTAGGATCTACACATTCTTATTTTTTAAAACAACATTATAATCATGGATAACTTTAGAAACATGCTTTTCATCACCAACTTCATTATTATCACACATTTGCACCATATCACCACTTTTATGAACTCTTCACCCATGGGCGTTTTTAGATTCAAATTTTAGAAAAAATTTTAAACAAGTTAGAATCCGCTCAACCGTAAATTATAATATCAATTCAATATAATCATACCCATGAATATTAAAAAAACATTAATAGAGTATAAAATTAGATAAAAAGGAAATAAAATAAAAAAATTCATAATTTAACACTAATTGATAGGAATTGGGCATAGATGTGAAAGGATTCACCCATCCATAACTCTACATACCTGTAAATGGACCTAATTTAATGTTCTTTGAATACCCACAAAGGAATTGATGGAAACTTGGGGGAAGAAGACACAGATCTCACAAAACTCTCTCTAGAATCCTTGTATGAGAATAGGCATGCATAAAGGACTTAACTCATCTTATCACACTCGGAAAATATCCAAAGCGACGTAGTTTAGGGTCTAAAGCATAGAAATGTCGAAAATACTCTTAATGAACACCTTACACAGATGCATCACGAATGGAATCCACGAGTGGTATCAATGGGTCGTGGAACCCATCCACGGCCCGTCCTGTCTTCTCGTTGAAAATAATGTAGAAAGCCCATTCTCGAAATCGTACCACGGACACCGGGGACGGATCATCCTAAGCTTCAGGAACCGTTCCTTTGGTTGTTGTTCCTTCTTTGAAACTCACGCACACCTGTTTCACGATCCTCACCACGACTCGTTGTAAGCTTCAACGGGTTATGGTTTCCACCCGTCGTCTCCACCGTGAAAGTCCACAACCCTTCCACGACAATGGACCGTTTATTTCACACAATGGGCCATTGTAACACTGTTACTTCTGCCATGCAGGGCGGCTCCTTACTACGACCACCGGGGATGGCTCGTTGTTTCGCCTAGCGGGTCATCGTCAACCGTTGTTTCCCCCTGACATATGAACTCCTGAACCCGGCCACAAATATGGTCCTTGTTTACTTACCAAGGGTCATTGTACCTGTCGTTCTACAACCATTTTCCCAATTTTCAGCGGTTGCATTTTGGCTTCTCGGTTTTACTCCTAAGCACTTTCGGGGTATTACACAGCCCCACATGATCAGCACCTAATTACCCACTAATGTTTCATCACTCATACTCTAAATTCCTTTTTCAAACAAAATTAGAGTAATCAAATGCAACCCATTTGCAACTATGAGTATTTAGATTAAAACTTGGATGAAATACTTGAATTATACTAATTGAGTAAATATAATATCAATTGAGCAGTACCTATCCAAGTCAACCCTAATCACTCACACCCCTAGCAAGGAATTTATCTACTTTTGTAAGTTGAAGAAGACATTGCATTAAGGAATAATTCAATATCCATCCAACAAAATGGTAAGAAAATTCAAGAACAAGGTTACGATATCAATGGAGTTTTTCTACCTTTTAAAGAAGAAGATAAAGCTTTCTCTCTCTATAATTTAATTCTCAACTTCTCTCTTCTCTCTATTCAATATTCCTTACAATCGTATCATAATGGAATAGAAGGTTCAATTTCTTTTTTGAGATATATAAAAGTAGGGTACAAAAATGCTCCTCTTTTTCTGGTGAACACTTTTGCCCTTTTCTAACGGCGTCACTTGCGAGTCACGGCGGTTCATGATGCTGGTCGCGACCTTCCATTCGATCTGGCCCAGTGGCGATGGGATTCGAGCACTTTCTGGAATGGACAAGTGGTTCGGTAATCGATTCGCAATCAGTCGATACCCATTCTTCCCTCGGCTTCTGATGAGCATTTGTGGTCAGCCGGCGTTTATTTGGTGTCCTCGATGGAGCACCGGTCCTCATCTCCTTTTTCATGTTTTCTGCTCAAGTTAAGTACCTACAAGAATCCAAGGAGAAAGGGAATAAAATCCATCTAAATGACCTGAAAACTAAGAAAAACGCATGTTTAGAGCCTAGTGTATTGAAAAATTACCTACTCATCAAAGTGAAGAACATGCATACCGCATATTGGCACTGCGGAATGCGAGGTGCCATGTAATTAGCATTAGGTGTTGAAGCGAAAGAACTTTTGAAGTGCAGGTTGGCATCTTCAAAGCGGGTGCACAACAACAAATGGACTTTAAGCAACACTACTAAGACTGCGGAGAACTGCGGCTCACGGATGGGAACTGCGAAATACAAGTGCCACGCAAGTGATCAGCATTTCGTTGACAAGGAAAGCATATCCAGCTCTAGCATAAACATACGAGAAACTTCCAAGGGTAAATTTGGAAATCTCTACAGGATAATGTCCAGATTTTATCTCAAATTGTACCCACCCAAGGAGAACACATGATAGCATATAATTGAATAATAGAGAGAATAGAGAGATAGAGTACACTTTCTTCTTCTTCTTTTTCAATTTCATTGGTTAATACACCATTGTTATAGCTTTTTAAAAGATTAATGTTGCTATTCATTATGATGAATGTTGATGATTTATACATGGGATTAATTTATCTATCTTCATTCATGGGTGTGTGCTTGATGGGTATTTAATTTAATTGGGTATTGATAAATTGTGCTTAACTTCAATCTAATAAGCATGGATGCATTTATTTCCTCTAAATTTTAATTGAAAATTATTGGTTACAAACATTAATTTAGTTCGCTTATCTTGCTTAGCTTGAGAAAGAAGAGTAAGATTTGGGTGAGGGAAACAATAGGGAGGATATGCAGTGTAGATATGTGGAGACAAGCTGAGATAGTCAAAACCACATCCCACTCCATTAAAGGGTTAAGGCTAGTGATAGCGGCCCTTCCTCAAGCTTTGAGAGTGGCGATTTTATTTTGACCTTGCGGTTTGCGAAATCCAAGGCAAAGCATCTTGGTGGTTAAAAAACAAGAGGATGTATTTTGATCCATGCCATCCATGCTGAGAAATTGAAGTTAAGGCAATTGAATCAGTTACAGTCTAGTTAACATTTCATCTATTGCACATCCCTATCCCTTTTTAGTTTACTTGCAACAAATCATTTTTCTCATATAATCATTTATAAATTTGAATTAGAATTATTGTTTTCCCTTTTCTCAAATTTTTTACTTTTCACATGTTAAACGATTATGAATACTAGTTTGAATTAATTTATCACTTTTGGATTCTCTCTCTTAATTCCTTGATTGATCCCCACATCCGTTGGGTATTTTATATTTTGACAACAACATGCCACCTCCTTTAATGGGAGAGATGTATTGAGCGTTATAAAAAATGATGTCGTTGTCGAAATTGAGTTGTGATTGCCATTAGTTTTTAGTGATTTAATTTTTTGCATTTTGTGTTGCTTTTATGTTGTTTTGTGATTTTTCTATTTTCTTAGGTGTGTGAAAATAGGCGGGCTAGCTACACGAGTAGCGTGGATGGTCAAATGGAAGGAGAGGATGATCACGGCGGTGTATTAGCTAGTGCCATTCGCGTACCATCTATAGTAGTGAATCAAGTTTTCACATAACAAGCACCATGTTGCATCTCAGCAAATGAAGGGGCTTTTCCGGAAAAGCTAGTGGATTATAATCGACACGTACAAAACTTCATTGAAATTTTTAACCATTAAATATAACCAACATTGACCAAGAATCCATTGATTGAGATTATTCCTGTTCTCTTTCTTTGGAAGAGGCTATGGTAAGGTTGGAGGAGTTTCCTCCCAGTTTCATCACATCATGGAATAAGATAATTGAAGCATTCATCGATAGATTCTTCCCACCTTCTCGGATGCACCAATTGAGAACGAGATTACAAATTTTAGGAAATTTCCTGAGCTAATTCATAGTATGGCTCTGATTCAAGAAGAAAGTCGCCATTATCCCCAATCCTAGTCTTTTCAATGGGGTGTTGCTCCAAAGTTTGTTGGTCCCTTGATTCTATCAACAAATCGTTATTAATAACATTGCGGGTGGTTCAATCATGAACCAAACATTTAGCATAGCTAAGGAACTTCTTAATAGGATGCAAATACTATTATATCATGGCACACCGGAGACACCGAGGTGTTTGCAAGTGATATATCTTCCAACCAACTAAGCTAGAGTTGAAAAGGCAGAGATGAAAAGCGGAATAAATCATTAGCTAAGATTATGGCTCAAGTTGAGTTGATGGCCGAACATATTTTTGGATCCGGCACCAAAGGCATCTACACTATTGGGACCCAATGTCTGGCCATATGAAAAGAAGATGTTACGGTAAGATATGATAAGGAGTGTCGGTTCATAGTGGCTAGATGATGGATTCTTATCAGGGATATCGAGTGCCAACCAAGGCCCTTGGCATCCTCACGATAGGAATCAAGGTTGGAGATCAAACAAACAAGGATAGAATTGATAGAGATAAATCGATGGAGAAATTCCCCAAGCCTGAATGGGATGGTTATAGGTACCATAGAATGTGAACCCTTATAAAAATTCCTCCTAAAGTGATGTGGTGTCATGACCCGAAAATAGGCACGGATTGAGACACGGGACAAAGAACCCATAGAGGCTCCAAGTCGACCATGGCATGAACATGATATGTAAAGTCAACATAAATAAGAAGAGTCTGAAAATATGATAACATTTGAGCATATGAATACATAACACAATTCTAAAGTTGAATACATACTAAGTCTGATAAGCCTCTACACTAATGAGTTTATCGGACAAGACCCCAACTAACTCACTAAATCTTGGAAACTACAAGAAATACTGAACATAATTAGATAAAATGGTCCTCGAAGGATGGGGACTCACTTTGATGTGTTGTGGATTCTGACACTTGCGATGCTCAAAACTAAGAAACTAACATAGTCTTAGGTGTATTTACGTGGATATAAGGCATTTTCCTTTGGTTGCGAGGATAAATTGGTGTTGGACCTACAAAATTTTAAAGAAAGCCTAAAATATGAAAAATGTGCTCAAAGTGCAAACCACGGTATGAGCCTAGGAAGGTCTAGAGTCGTGCGTGACGTGAAAAGTTGTAAAGGCTAGAATTGAAGAGATGCAATTACAGTCGTACCAAGATGGTACGGTCATGGTATTGAAGTTGTGATAAAAATAAGATTTGCATAGAGCTGACTCTTTCTACGGAAAGAAAGTACGACGCTGTGGGAAGAAGGTACAAGTCGTACCATGGCCCGGTCGTGATGAACTTGAAGAATTCAAAGTTTGAGAATCAAACTACGGGAGCTCATTACGGATCTTAGGATGGAGTGCGAATCGTACCACGATCAACACTTAGCCAAAAATTTAGCCAACCATGCAAGGTACGATAGGAAGCGTTCTGGTCGTAGGATGTTGCTACGGATCTTAGGTTGGCTCGTGGCAGTGAGAACCCAGAGATATGGGGAAATTCATCTCTTGTTAGCTAAGAAAAGTTTTGTGTATGTATAAATACATTTTTTTAGGTTTTATTGCCTATAGACAAAGGATTGTTCGAGAGAAGAGATTTTTAGGAGAATTGAGTTGATTCAACTTGTGATCAACCTTTTTCTTACTCATCATGTTACGGCTACTTTTCTTCAAAATTTTGGTGATTAATTAAAGAGTATTTTCTCATTCATTCTTTTAAGTATTGATTTATGTTCTTAATCATGGATACAATTCACAACCTTACAACTATGAGAAGCTAAACCTCCATGCTAGGGTTGTGGGAACCATGGTGCATTAACAAGCTAGGGTTGCGCAAAGTGATTTTGAAACCAATAAAAATACTTATATTGTATTCTCTTCATGCTTAAACATTTCTTAATGGTGGACAACATTGGACATGCACAGATTTACTTGTAGGACTAAGAAGTACAGAAATTAGGGAAGGAGTACAACAGAGCCTTGTGATGAGCCCGCAGTGTGCAGGTCGTACAAGTAATACAGTGGCTCTTTAAGAACCGAATATCGAACCTTACAGGAATAGGAATACGAGGTGAAACCTTTCAGATGTTAATTTACTACCACTACAACAGTGAAGACAACGGTGTAAAGAAAAGTTGTTTGTTTTGAGAAATATATTTTTTTACTAAACTAAGCTATTTATACAATTGAGTCTTAACTATGGATGAGAGCATGTTGAGGCTGCAAAGAACATGTGAAGAAATGAACTATTAATATGTGGTTTATCTTTTTCCTCAAGGTTGCTAGTCGGAACTACTGCCTATTAGTTAAAACTCTCGTATTTAACCCAACTTAAGAATCATGAACCTTCCACCTACATTTCGTGATAAGAAGGAATTCAAGTTCTAGCTATACAAAACCGATTCCACACATGACTAATACGGCTTTCGGGTATATTTCTATCCCGAAGGTAAATCAATTCCCAATTTTAGACCAAGAAAAGATCATATCCTACCAATTCACAACTTTCCAATTTCATTGCCCTCTAGACAGAAGCGGACTTTTTGGATTTACACTAACATTGGCCAGATATTAATGTAGTAAGAACAAGAATTAAATAGAACAACCAGGGAAGAAAAGAGAAAATAAACCAGCAATCAATAATTACATTTCAACACAAAGGTTCATAACCTCGACAAGAAGGAGAATTAGCCACTCATTTGTGGATTAAACATCATTAAACAAGTGTTAATCATACAAACAATTGAAAGGAAGAAGAAGGAGTAGAGAAAAACCTAAGAATTTCGTCCTCAAAACAGCCAGCAACCCACGTTCTTGCTCCACCAGAAGTCGAATAATTAAAAATGCCTCTAAGTGTTCTATTTATACTAGGGATAGAACACGGAATAGCAGAGCAACGTGTCACGGAGTGCATCACGGGCACTGCCTCCCGTGACACGAGTACCAACGGAAGCCCTACATTTGTTGTGGTGTTGCTTCCCAACGTGGCACAGGCGTGCCATCGAGAACTCTCATGCGTGCCACGCAGTCTGTCCTTCGGACCCTCTTGAAATACAAAGTCTAGAGAATTCACTCCCCAACGTGGCACGGCCTGATGCGGACCCTCACTTTGGAATTTATTGGGAATTTTCCATCCCGGGCAGAGTGCATCGCGATGGCAGCGTCACGGACTCCATCGCCCGAGCCCTTTTGATCCTTGCTCACCAACCTCTTCCTTGCGTTCCGAGTTCATCAACCCGATTTCTTCCAACATGTCATTATTCTTCATCAAAGCATGTTTCCTACAAACACAAAATCATGTAGTTATCAGAAATGTAAACCATTATTTGTGATTGTGTTTGTTTCTAGCTGGGCAGGATTTGTTTGAGTATCGATTTGGCATATAAATATGCCCCTTATCACCTACCCCACACTTAAAATCTTGTTCGTCCTCTAACAATACTTATACAACTCATGCAGTTGCTATCCCATCTCATGGCTACTTGAAACCGACCATCCGGAACTACGGTTATCTGGAATTATATTCAAACAAATCATCAAGAGAAACATGCATAGTATCATTATTACAACGGCCTTAATAAATCAAGACCTCTAGCACAGAATCGACTCTCGATATCGACGACTCATGCATTAAGCTGACCCAAGATATCCGGCACCAATTTATTCTATCATCAAACATGTGCCCTCACAACAATGGAGAGATTCCCTGTTTTAATCACATGAACTCTAAGGAAATTCATGTCGGGGTATATATATACACACACTTTCGCTCACTCTCCCAAACGAATTCACATGCATTGTGTCATGACCCATAAGCTTTGCCTTAGTGTATTACTCCCACTAATATATGGATGCGTGATGTAAGATCACTAGGACCCAACAGGTTGTAATGTAAGCTACGGAACTAGTATATCTTGGGCTAACCAATAATAGTAACTTGACTTCCTTAAGCGCTTTTCACACATCATCAACTTCTAGAATTATTTTCTTCCATCCTCCTCCTCTTGAAGTTTATCTTTATATTTTATCACCCATTTCTTTAACACACCAGACTAACGAAGAAAATTGAGTTAAACAACTTTCTTTCCTTCAAATGCAGCTGTTATTCCACCCTTAGATTTTTTCTTTTCTTTCTCTCTTTTCTTTTCATCACTTTTCTTTTTTTTTATCACTTCACTCTGTGACACCATGGGAAAATTATACATTTTCTTGAGCGCTTAAAGCTTCAGATTTTGGTTTAAGGACCATGAAAGAGGGTTCACTTGGTTCACCCTTTTCGACAAAAGAAAAACTAGAAAGAAAAATTTATCAAGGCTAAAGGCTCAACGGGTGACTAGGGTTTAAGCACAGAGTAGATATGAAAAGGAAAACAAGAAAAACTTTTAGTTGACAAGAAACACCACATCCTTTCTACACTACTACACTTCCTTCATTTAGTTTCGTACACACGACAGGCAAGTTCTAGACAATGACCAGCGCATGGAATGAACAATTTCTTGCTATACTCGTGCATGCTCAGCACCAGAGATGACTTCTGATTCTTTGTCCCAGTAATCACAAGAATTCAAAATTAAGCCTCAATCACACGAATCGAATTCTACGGCATAAAATATTCTTTACATATGTGCAAATTTGCATGCTTTCTGAATCATCTTTGCTATATAATTATTATTATTATGCACAACACGCAACAAGGATGTCGGAGCCATAGAATAGCAATATGTAGGATACAGCCCCGGCAATCAACTAAACTTAAAAATTAAATAAAGGAAAATTTAAAAATAAAATAAAAACGAACTATAACTACTCCTACTTGACTATTGCTTTCCTTAAGACGGTCGTCATCCATCCATCATAGAAGGGTCACTATTTACGGCTTAGGATATTAGGACTCTTCTCGGCAAGCAAAGCAAACTCAGAAACCCAACGAGAAAAATAGTTATGAATTTTTTTTTTTTTTTTTAAAATGTAGATGATTTCGACAAGACTAATCCGATGATTTCAACAAGACTATTTACATACTGGCTAACATCATTCCTGACACACACGACAATTTCACAGCAATATTTACATCAATGACATACACATAAAAACGAGTCAAATTAAAACAAACACGACAACAAGGCAAGGAACATGCGATGATATACACAAAAGGCAAATTCGGCACTAACTACTCCCACCCCACACTTAAATCAGACACGGCCCGGTGTTCATACAATTACAAACGAAGGTGGTTGATGAAGCTCCACTGATCGGTCAAAGTATTCCCACTTCCTCATGCGATGCTTTGCCGCCTCATCCCCCCATCTGGTCTCCCCGTCATCCTCCTCCCGACCCAACGTCGGAATCCTCGCGACGATTCTCGTCCGTGGGGACGTCGTCATCAGCAGGCTCCACAAAAGGCTGGGCCCACGGAAACATAGCGCCCTGGCGTTCGCCTAATGGGTAATCTAAGTCGAAGGTGCCACGGCCTAGATCTCCGTTCTTGTCTCCCGCCTATGCGTAGTGGAGCATACGCATCCCGAACATACTAGGACTTCTGTTGTCGTCCAGCATGTCGCTCGGCGATGTGAGCAGGCCGCAGAGTAGTGTCGAGTGCCTTTGTTTTGCTGACATCAGCTGGCACACGCTCCACACTGCGAGATGCTGTCTAGGAGCCTCCTCCTCGACCTCCAAGGCCTCTGGAGCGTCGTCGGCGGCGCGAATCCGTACTGTGCCTGATGCAGCTAAGGGCCCTCTTCATGGCGGATGATCACCGCCCCAACATTGTCACCAGCCCTTTCATCGGGCGTATACCAAACATACCACGATCCCGGTCACATCTGTCATGTGCAGCCCCCGGGAATCAAACGAGGCAAACGATCTTAAGCCCTTATTAGAGCTCACCACTTTGTTCATCATTGCATAGAGAGGCGTACGATGGTAGCCCCTCTCTTGTGCCTGCTCCAACGTCTTGTGGACTGGCTCCACATAATGTGTGCATCTGATATCCGCACTGGTGGAGTGATGTTCAGCTGTCGGAGTACATGGGCGTCTGCATTTTGCGCCCCTAGGATGGCATTGAGGTGGTGAGGCTCCAATGTGACAATCTGGCCACCTATTTTGATGGTGTGACTCCTCCAATGTCGGGTTCCGGTTGGCATAGAATTCCCCGGATCAAGTGCGGGTTGCACTCCTTAGGCTCGTTAGTAGAAACGTAGCCCGGCGGCGTCAATCCTTTGCACCATGGAACTCTTGTGCCAATGGTTCGTGCAATGTTCCTCGGGGAAGTATTTGTTCTCTTTGTGTTTGGTGTACCACTTTTTCCCCTCAGAGTCACCCCGTGTTCCATATTGGCAGCGCGTGGAGCTGTAGGTCTTCCTTTGGGGCTTCTTGCTCCCGGTCTTAATCATTTTCTTGGCGCGTGTTGATGCGCCTTCGCTGTCCTGCCTGCTAGACATTGTTTCTATCAAAAGCAGGACAACAGCAATGTAGTCGATTTCAAATTGGCTTTGACTAAGGTTGGGTTTTGGCTCGGCCACCCCACACTTAGTTTCTAGCTCACATTATGCATATTGGCAAGAACACATTTATTCTAATTTACAAAAAGGATACAAGAATTCAGAACAACTAACCAAAAGAAAATACAAACAAAATCGCCTCGTGCCTTCTTAAAATTCGGCAATAAAACCTCATAATACTACTCGGACTTAGTCTGACTAATTCCAACATACTATCGATACTCATTTCATTACATGGCATTCGGCTAAAGAAAACAAGAAAAATAAGAATACTCCACAACTCCAAACTAAGCAATTCCCACGTTTTCATCTTAATTCGATGAGTTCTTGGAATTTCACCCAATTTACCCCGAGAATTGCATTGTTTCTTAGGCATACACGATAAGCATACACAATACAATTCACCCAGCATGCACAACCCACAATTTTTCAGCAATTCCTCTTCTCAATTCAATTTTTTTCAACTTCACAATCCAACCTAACTACAATCTAGCATAAAATTATTTAAGCTTGTAATTAACGAGTTCATATGATCACAACGATACTACGAACACAATTAACAACAACCCAAATGTATTTAAGCTCAATTTGCATTTTTATATCATAGGCATGGATTCTTTACAAGCTTATACTAGAAGTAATTTGGCTAAAAATCGAAGTTGAGTTTAAGAACATACCTTTGATTCGAGTAGGATGAAGAAAGTTGAGAATTTTATTCCTTATGCAGTGACACGTTGGGGGAGGGGATTTTTGAGGAGTATTATCGCGGAGGTAGGGAAAATAGGAGAAATGAGGGTTTTGGGGTTTAAAAGATGGGAAAATCGCGCGGGCGCCCGGTGACCGGTGTGACTGGCGCGATTAACACGTCAACGTGTCACGCGGAGCTAACGCGGAGCATGCCTCCGTGACACTTGAGCCATGCGCGAGCGTGCAGATTTTAAGAATTCAGTTTTGCCTTCAACGTGTCCGCAGGAGGGTATGGAGGCCCTCTCCGTGACTTAAGACCATCCCAGCAATCCTTTGTTTTGCCACTTAAAAATAAATTTTTCTTACCTCGTTTTCCCTTTTGCATTCCTTTGCATTTTTTTCTCACATTCAACTTTGTACAACATTTATCTACATGAAATGGTTAGAATTTCCAAATTGGAGAAACAACAATATTTTTATTTTTCTAGTTTACCTCCTATACTACAAAAAATATTAAACCAAAAATAAAAATCTTTTCTTCTTTTTTTCTCTTCCTTATGTACATTTTCACAATTACATTTCACGGGTTGCCTCCGTCACGGCGCACAGTTTCTGCGAAGTCTCGGCTCGGCGTCATTTGAGCTCATTACGCTTCAGGTGGCAGATCGGCCTCACTGACGTCCCCACCCTCATCAACACCTCTATCAGGGGCTCTCCCTTTCGTTCTCGTTGTTCAATGCCTTGAGCCGCACTCAGTTGCTCAGCAGTTAAATCAACGAGTTCTTAATCTACGGCGGGAATTTGGTGGCCTTGTGCACATCAAACACCTCCACTTTGTCGTGTGCTCGCATCGTTAGCTGCCCTGCAGCTACAACTATAAGCACCTTTCACGGTTGCCAAGAAAGGTCATTCCAAAATAAGTGGGACTTCCGTGTCTGGCTTAAAATCCAACACAACAAACTCTACCGGGAAGATTAGGGAGCGACTTGCACTATACGTCCTCCCACAATACCGTACGGCCTTGCTAAGAGCGGTCTGCAAGCTGCAAATCACTGTTGTAGGTCTAGGACTTCTAGACCTAACTTCTTGAATACCGATGTTGGCATCAAGATAATGCTCGCTCCCAAATCACATAAGCGCGAGCTCGGTTACTTTGCCCGATTGTCAATTGGGTGGCAAAGCTCGGGGGATCTTTGGCCATTAGGCAAGCGATTTTGTATCGGAAGTCCACTCCTCTGTAAAGGCCATCGTGGCATATTCGGAGAAGCCATACTTTATTATTACGATGTCCATAATAACTTTATATTTGGGCACTCACGCAAAACATCAACAAGAGGTAAGTTAATGTGTACTGTTTGAGCCTCCATGAGATTTCTTGAAGCACGCCTCCTCCTTGTGCTTCTTTAATCGTTGAGGCAGGGGGCAGAGTACATGCAGTTTGACATCCTTGTGTTTCCCCCTCTCATCGTGCTCCCTCTAAAACCTTGCTCTCCGTGTTGAGGTGGTGCTTGCAGGTTCCACCTCCTTAGCACAACCACTCCTCGTGGTCATTTGCATTCACCTGCTTGGGGTTGGTGACGTAATCACAGAGGAGTCCTCCTCTAGGCCTGGTGTTGGGCTCAACAAATTGCCCAAATTGATACTCCGTGCCTTGGTAGCCAACTGAATATTTTTAACATGTTTGCCAATTTGACATGGTCGGCACGAGGTGGGCTTGGCTAGCTATTAACTGCTTGAACATCTCCTCAACGCTGGGTGATGGCGGTGGAAGAGGTGCATTATTTCTGTATTGTGCTTGATAGTTGTGGCCCTCCTTGATTATTGCATCACGACTCGAACTCTGCCCTTGATGGTTATTGCTACCCCAAGAGAAATTCGGGTGAACCTCCAGGAGTTGGAATTTTAGCTATTCCCATACTGCTGGTGATTGCTCCTTTGTGCATTCCCGACAAGTTCACCAGTGGTTGCTCCACAACACTGTTGAGTGTTCGTGCTCCCGCACACTTCACAAACCTGTTTGCCTTTTGCTTAACTAGGGCTTGAGGACGGCTCAAGTTCATGTTGCAGTGGGTGTTCAATTGATTACGCAAGCGGCTATACGTGCGGCGATGTTGTAAACCCATCCACTTCAAGACTCAGCTCCTTTCCCTTGCTCCTCCCCTTGAAAGAGTCCGCATTCCCTCCCGGATTTCCCTGCCAAATACGATTAAGCAAAATATCTGAGTTCTTCATAAGTCTTTTCCTAGCTTGCCCCGGTTTGCCGAATCCGGCCAAAATTTTTGTGTGGGGTTCCAAGCCCTCTATAAAAGTGTGCATCAGCACATCATTCGGCGATGGTGATGAGGATAGTCCCTCAACAATGATTTAAATCTCTCCCAAGCTTGATCTGGTCTCTCCTTCCCTTTATTTAAAACTTAGAATTTGAATTATAAGTCTTGCTGACTACCGGAGAAAGAATCGGATCAAGAATTTCTTTCACAAGATCATCCCATGAGGTGATAGGGATTTGGTGGCTCAACTTTCAGCGCCTCTTTGCATCTCCAAAAGTGAAAATGGGAAAAAGTGTAAGCCGGACATAAAAGCTGATGACACTCCGGCGGGGATAAGTGTGCTTATCTCCAATGCTGAATATTGTTGTGGGTCCTCGTGAGAGACGTAAGCGCCACGCTTGTGTGCGAAGCGCACCATATTACCATTTCGGCTCGAACCTCCTCTGGCTCGGAGTTTGCGAATGCTAGACGTGCATTGCTAGCATGTGGGATTGCCACATCGCGAGCCCGAAGCTTTGTAGCTAATTCCTCGGGCACTAATCATCACGCCCGCACGGTGTAGTGGATACCGTGGTTGCTCCATGATAGTTTGTCGGAGCAACTGCGCTTTCTCCTAGAGCTTCTCTCCGTTGTGATGAAATTATGCGTTCCGGCCTTTGAGATGGATCCACCAAACCTTTGTCTCTTGCCGGTGTTCAACAGAAGTCTGTTTTACGCAAAATGCGAGGCTAAGACAAGTTGTCAACACTAAAATATTGAAATAGCAAACTAACACTTAAAATAAAAACAAAAATGAAAATTTCACCAATTGCCTAGTCCTAGAAACATGGTAGCCAAAAACTTGATGAGCCCATGGGAGAATTAATACGGGTCGTACAAGTAATACGGTGGCTCTTTTTAGGCAGGAATGTCGAACCCACGGGAATAGGAATGCAGGGTAGAAACCTTTAGGATGTTAATTTACTACCACTACAACGGTAAAGACAGTGTAAAGAAAAATTGTTTGTTTTGAGAAATATATTTTTTTACTAAACTAAGCTATTTATACAATTGAGTCTTAACTATGGATGAGAGCATGTTTGAGGCTACAAAGAACATGTGAAGATGGAGCTATCAATATGTGGTTTATCTTTTTCCTCCAGGTTGCTAGTGGAACTACGCCTATAGTTAAAACTCTTAAATATTGCTTAACTTAAGAATCATGAACCTTTCACCTACATTTACGTGATAAGAAGGAATTCAGAAGTTCTAGCTAGCACAAAACCGATTCCCACATTATCCATTTCGGGTATATTTCTATCCGAAAGGTAAATCAATCATGTTTGTTAGTATAAAATCACACTTCCGCATAATTTACATGAGAATGTACAAAAATTATTGGATAAACAAGACAAACGTTATACATTTGAGTATCGAGTTTGGCATATAAATATACCCATATCACCTTGATTTTGATAATCATTGTATTAACTTGAGGTTTGGTCGCGAGATAGTTAAATCTAGAACTTAGTTATAACCGAGAAGTTTGAAACCGCTCATGAGACTTGAAACCGCTCATGAGACTTGGTCGAGTGATTGAGTATAGTCATTCAATAGGGACTGGTCGGTCGTTTGAATGAACCTAAGTTATCAGTTCTATAAGTACGTATAGGTGATAATCACGAGGGTATACCCAAAGTAGTTATGAATCCATGGGGAACACAAACCCTAGTTATCCTTTAATATTGATTCAAAATCATAATTTTGATAATTGTTTTTATTATTGATTTTATTTATAACCCGCAAATATTGAAGTAACTACCTCACAAGTTCACTTACCGGCTGTAGTCTAGCTCTCCCATATTCCCTGTGGGTTCGACCCAAACCTCTAGTTGGATTCTTTATTGACAACGTCTCCTTCATACTTCAGTAAGAGGTATGGTTTGGGCGTTATCAAAAAGTGGCGTCATTGCTGGGGAATACGACTGCGACTAGGTTATTAGCTTGTATTGGACTTGTCGGTAGTTACGTTACTTTTTACGCTTTTTCTTTTTTTTCTTTAGTGACTCTCAGGCTACATCAATGGATCAAGCTTTCAATCAAACATTCAAATGGACCATAACAAGTTGCCAACATCTATGGAAGAAATTGTGATTGATGATACATTGGCAGCTGTGATAATGAATTATGAAGAAGATGGAAACCCAGAATACACAAATACGGTTAATGCTTTCAATGGGACAGGGTCATATAACTTCAGTCCAAAGGCGTTAGACCTGGACTTAAAGAAACATTCAACACCGCCGGCCAAGCCATCTATGGAGGAACCACCAATCCTTAAACTAAAAGCATTACCTCCTCATCTCAAGTATGCGTTCCTTGGGGAGGACAACACTTTGCCGGTCATCATTGCAGCAAACCTGTTAGATGAGTAGGTGGACTCCTTGGTTAGCATCTTGAAAAAATACAAAAAGGAAATTGGCGTGACCATAGCTAACATCATTGTAATTCCACCAGGAATATGCACCCACAAGATCCAACTTAAACTAGATTGTAAGAGGAGTATAGAACATCAGCGCCGCCTGAACCCTCCAATACAAGAAGTCGTCAAAAAGGATATTATCAAGTGGTTGGATGTTGGGGTAATATATCCTATAGCAGACAGTCAGTAGGTAAGTCCTGTCAAGCGCGTGGCAAAGAAGGGAGGAATTACAGTGGTGCCCAATGAAAAGAATGAGTTGATACCGACACGACCAGTCACAGGATGGCGTGTATGCATGGATTACAGGAAACTCCACCGCTGTACCCAAAAAGACCATTTTCTGATGTCATTTTTGGATCAAGTTCTTGATAGAGTTGTAGGTAGAGGATGGTACTCTGGGTATAATCAGATCACTATTGCTCTAGAAGATCAGGAGAAGACAACCTTCACCTGTCCATATAGAATCTTTGCCTTCAAAAGAATGTCATTAGGATTGTGTAATGCACCAACCACCTTCCAGCGTTGTATGATGTCCATATTCTCAGACATGGTGGAGGACACCATTAAAGTGTTTATGGATGATTTTTCTGTTGTAGGCAATTCATTTGAATCATTTCTTAATCATCTGAGCAGAGCACTGAAATGATCTGAAGAAACCAATCTAGTCCTAAACTTGGAAAAATGTCATTTCATGGTTAAAGAAGGGATAGTGTTGGGCCATAAAATCTCATGAAAAGGTATCAAGGTGAACAAGGAAAAAATAGAGGTTATAGTAGGATTGCCACCCCCTATTTCCATATAATGGGTCAGAAGCTTTTTAGGGCATGCAGGATTCTACCAGCGCTTTATCAAGGATTTTTCAAAAATTGCGCAGCCATTGTGCAAATTACTGGAGAAGGAGGTAAAGTTTGTGTTCGATGAGGCATGTCTAAAGGACATTGAATTTCTAAAGGAAAAGCTCACCACTACTCCTATCATTATAGCTCCAGATTGGTCTCTTCCTTTTGAGGTAATGTGTGACGCTAGCGGTGTTGCTCTTGGTTCTGTTTTAGGCCAAAGGAGAGCAAAGATATTTCATCCAATCTATTACGCCAGTAGAACACTTAATACAGCCTAGAAGAATTATACAGTCACAGAATAGGAACTACTGGCAGTGGTCTTTGCATTTGAAAAATTTCGAGCATATTTGCTTGGAACCAAGGTGATTAATCATACATACCATGTTGTATTGAGGTACCTAATGTCCAAGAAGGATGTCACACCCAGATTGATTCGGTGGGTGCTCTTGCTCTAAGAATTTGAGTTTGAGTTGAAGGATCGAAAGGGAACAGAAAATCAAGTGGCAGATCATCTATCCAGGCTCGAGTCTGAAGCAAAGGAGAGAATGGAGTTTGATATCAATGATGCCTTCCCAAACAAACAGGTACTAGCTGCATCGCATGATTTGATTCCTTGGTTTGCCGACTTTGCAAATTACTTGGATTGTGATGGGATGCTAGCAGACCTGACTCCTCAGCAGAAGAAGAAGTTCTTATTTGACGCCCACAGATATTATTGGGATGAGCCATATTTATTTAACATTTGTGTAGATGGTATCATTCATAGGTGTATCCCTAAAGTAGAGATGTTGAGCATTCTGGAGGCATGTCACTCATCTCCAGTTACAGGTCATCACAGTGGTATCATAATGGCATATAAAATTTTACAATGCGGATATTTTTGGCCATCTATTCACCAAGATGCATACAACTTCACCAAGTCTTGTGATCAATGCCAAAGGCAGGGCAATATTACCCGTAGACATGAGTTGCCACTAGCTCCCGTCTTGGAGGTAGAGTTGTTTGATGTATGGGGGATTGATTTCATGGGCCCATTCGTCAACTTATGGAATGAAGTATATTCTGGTGGCTGTGGATTATGTCTCCAAATGGATGGAGGCAATTTCCCTACCAAAAAATGAAGGCAAGAATGTTACCGCATTCCTTAGGAAACATATCTTTGCCAGGTTTGGCACTCCCAGAGCTATTATCAGTGATGGTGGATCTCACTTCTGCAATCACCTCTTCAAAACCTTGTTGGAGAAATATGGTGTAAAGAATAAGGTGGCCACACCCTACCACCCTCAATCAAGTGGACAAGTGGAAGTTTCGAAAAGGAAAATCAAGACCATCCTGGCCAAGACAGTGAATACTAGCCGGACAGATTGGTAAAGGAAGCTCGATGACGCACTGTGGGCTTATAGAACAACTTATAAGACTCCTATTGATTCATCTCCATTCCAGCTAGTTTATGGAAAATCATGCCACTTACTAGTTTAACTAAAGCATAAGCCATTATGGGCTCTGAAAAGGCTGAACATGAACTTGAACAAAGATGCCAAGCTAAGACTCAACCAGCTTAATGAGTTGGATGAATTCTGACTTAAGGATTATGAGAGTGCAGCCATCTATAAAGAAAGAATGAAGATCTACCATGACAAAAGGATTGCAAGAAGGGAGTTCAGCCTAGGTGATTTGGTCCTACTGTTTAACTCAAGACTTCGGTTGCATCCTGGGAAGTAGAAATCTAGATAGATGGGACCTTAAAAAGTAGTGCAATTATCTCCGTATGGTGCAGTGGAACTTGAGAACAAACAAGGGAAGAGATTTAAAATAAATGGGCAAAGAATAAAAGTGTATCTGGGAGATGAGGAAGAATTAAAAAGAATAGAGGAAGTATACCTTGATGATGCTTAAGGAGTAACAAAAGTCACATCGTGCCGCGACATTAAATCAGGCTCTGCATGGGAGGCAACCCATGGAAGGTGAAGTCTGAGTAGCCTGTTCGGGTGTTTAGTAACTACACGCAAGTGCACGTGATCGAACAAGTAGTAAAGTGGCTTAAGTAAAGCCAAGTATCGATCCCACAAGGACTGAACTAAGGTACTAATTACTTAAGTGTTAATAAACTATATCTTTAAGAATGCAGAAAACCAAATAAATACTATTTTGAGAGTTTGAGTTTCCTAATTTATACGAATCTAAGGCAAAATTATAAAGTGAGTCTGAACTATAGTAGTGAACAAGCTGAGGTTGAAATGAACATGCAGGGAATTAATTTATCGATAAAATTCAGTTAATCTTTTCTTCAGTTGCTAGTCAAGAATTATTGCTTATGGATTGGAACTTTCGTCTCCTATCCAACTTAAGAATCATGAACCTTCAATCTACATTTCTGTGATAAAAGAATT
>JACEIK010009846.1:13797-31216 GCA_018107945.1 Datura stramonium | reverse complement strand
TCGCATTCTTGGAATGCGATTTATAAGTCACATTTTGCCTTGCGACGCGCCGACTTGGCGCTTGTCCGATCTTTTCCCGGGCCTTTTTCTAGCATGTATGAGATTCTAAAACTCTTAACCAATATGCGAATAGGCCATTTGTGTGTCGGGATACGGGGTGTAACAATCAGAGACCTGAAGGTATGATACAAGACATTAGTACCCTCACTTGGAAGTGGGAAGAGATTAGTATGGACTTCATCAATGGATTGCCTTGAACTCGATGATAGTATGACTCCATTTGGGTGTTGGTAGACAAGTTTACCAAAGTCGCTCATTTCTTATTGGTCAAAACTACCGATTCACTGAGAACTATGCTAGATTGTGTATTTAAGAGTTAGTTAGGTTGCATGGGATTCCCCTGTCCATCATTTCAGATAGAGGTACTCATCTTACCTCATAGTTTTGAAGATCATTCCAGAAGGGACTCGGTACTCAAGTCAAGCTTTTCACCCGCAGACAGATGGTCAGGTCGAGCGGACCATTCAAACTCTTGAGGATATATTGAGAGCTTGTGTGATTGACTTCAAGGGTAGTTGGGATGATCATTTGCCTCTCATCGAGTTTGCTTAAAATAACAACTCCTACTCCAGCATTTAGATGACTCTATTTGAGGCTCTTTATAGGCGGAGATGTAGATCTCCTATTAGATGGTTTGAGGTAGGCGAGACTACGTTGATAGGTCCAGATTCAGTTCATGAGTCCATCGAGAAAGTTCAACTTATAAGGAAGGTCGAAAACAACTCAAAGTCATTAAAAGTTGTATGCGGATGTTAGGCGGCGAGAACTCGAGTTTGAAGTTAATGATTAGGTGTTCCTGAAGGTATCTCCCATGAAGGGAGTGATGAGATTCAGAAAGAAAGGGAAACTTAGTCCCCGATATATTAGCCCATATAGGATTGTGAGACATGTTGGAAAGATGGCTTATGAGTTGGAGCACCAGCGGAGTTAGCGTCAGTGCATCCATTTTTCCATATATCATTATTGAAAAAAGTGCATAGGTGATCCGACTTTGGTTGTTTCAGTGGAGAGCATAGGCAAGATGGATAGCCTTACCTATGAGGAGGTACCTGTTAAGATCCTTGATCATAAGGTTTTGAAGTTGAGGAACAGAGAAGTAGCTTTAGTAAAAGTCTTGTGGAGGAATTAGCTCATTGAGAGAGCTACGTGGGAAACCGAAACAGATATGATGGCTAAATACCTACATTTATTTCCTTCCAGCTCCATCTCAGCTTGAGGTATCAATTTCCTCTCTACAGTTTCATTTCAATCTCATGTCTCTCAGTTCCTTTCATGTTCTAGTATGTATGTATGATTTATGAATTCAGTTTAGTCATGTGTATTAGTCCAGAGTCAGTCACTTCGTTAGATTTCAGCTTTAGATGTTTGGTATTTGAGATTGCAGTTCCTTTCCCCAACTTTTCAGTATGTTTAACCCACATTGGAGGACGAATGTTCCCAAGGGGGAGATATTGTTATACCCTAAAAGTCCTTAAGATCAGACTCGAGGGTTTAAACAGAGAAAATAGGAAAATTTGAACAAGGTCGTAGAACGATTCGTCCAGTGATTCGTGGTGTGACCCGACGGGTCGTTAAGTGACCCGTTGAGTGGTGTCCAGTTTGAAAAGGCTCCATTTCTTAGGCAGTGACAATGAATGGGACGATGAGTCATCGTGACTCCCAACGAATCGTGGTATGACCCGTCAAGTGGATAAAGGGTGAGATAGTAGTGTTGGTAATGGGTCGAGGGAATGAGTCTTTAGTATCCCTAACGACTTGTTAAGTTAGTCGTGGGGATGAGAAGGTTGGGAGATTTCAAATTTCCATTGGTGGTGACGACGGGAGACAACGAGTCGTCAGAGGACCCAATGACTCTTTATGTCCCTCGTGGTGACTAGCAGTATCATTTTTTTTCTACGAATCAGTAAGGGTATTTTTGTAATTTTTAAGCTCTTAAGCCCTAAACTGCATCATTTTAAGCTCTGAAAGAGGTGTGTTAAGGGAGTTTAACCTATTCTAAATCATTCCTCTCCCATGAATGGATGATTAGTAATTCCTCATTGAAGATCAAGCCTAGAATTCTTCAAGTTCTTCTCCAAATCTCTTTGATTTTCAAAGAAAAGTGTAGTTTCAGTTTATCCAGGTATGTAAGGCTATGAATGAGGATTTCTTTCACTCTTACGCTCAAATTCTCCTCAATTTCATGAATCAAGTCTCAATCCAAGTGTGATAAAAAAGGGGTTTCAACCCAATTTCATAGAATTCTCTATCAGTTGTTTATGGGTCAATCCCTTTTATGTTTTAAAGTATATTTGAAGATCCATGGACAGATTTTAAACATGTTTTGATTTAAATTTTAGAAGATTATTCCCAATTATGCAAGTTCATGAAAAAGTCAAGTTTATGATTGATGTTTTCAAGTATGATTAAATTCTAGCATGTATGAATGTTTATAAATTACCATGTATGAATCTGTGATTTTGATCAATGAAGTCTATTTCAAGTATGAATGATTTTTAGATTTGGGCAAGCCCACACAAGACAAGTATGTTTTATAATCTAGCCAAGGCTAACAAGATCAAATGACAGATATATATTTTGGAGTCAAGACTCCTCAAATATATAGATTCAAGATTATGTTCTAGAATATGATTATATGAGCATTATACATGTTTTGGGAGTAGTGTTTAGCACCGAGTAGGCTTGGGGTTCCAAGGTTCTCCAATCTCATAACTACGCACCAACGCAGGTATATTTTGGAGCCTTTTAAGAGAGCATTTACCCCACCCAAGGGCACGCCGTGATATCCCACCTTACTTATCCTTCTCTCTAGCAAGGCATAGGATGGACTTCCTCCACGTGGAATCATCATGCACTCATACATGATGGTTGTCGGTTAAGATGAGTCTCCCATCGTTCATCATGATTTCAGTTATGCATGTTTATAACCTATGATATTATGTTTACAGTAGGTTCGACCCAATCAATTTAAAAGCTTTTACTTATGATTTCAGTTATGGCAAGACATATGATTCTATTTTCAGCTTAGGTTCATTCGATTCATATATGAGATTTAATTTATGACTATTCAAGTTTTCAGATATTAGCATGCAGTCCCTACTTTAATGATCTTATGATTTATGTTATGTGGATGATTTTAGTTATACTTACTCAACCTGTTTTACTTACCTTGCATACTCAGTACATTTCAAGTAGTAACCGCATACTCTATGCTGTATCATTTCATGATACAGGTTCAGACACTCAGAATTAGTTTCGCCGTTAGTCAGTCTCCGCAACTTAGTCCATTTCTCTTGTTGGTGAGTCCTCATCCTTCGAGGACCTTCAGATTGTTGAGTTATGTTACTTTCAATTTTTAGACTTTTAGTGAGCTAGTTGGGGATGTTGTCCCATCAACTCTTCAGTTATGTTAGAGGCTTTTTCATATAATATGTAGAATTTCAACTTTGTCAGTGTTGACTCTGTATGGTTGATATGTATTCAGACTTTCGCTTTTTCATGTTTCCAGTTATCCATTTTTTCTTGAAGTATGTGCTTTAGTTATCATGTTCATGTCATGGGTTGACTTGGAGTAATTTATGGTTCTAGGTCCCGTGTCTCGATCTGGGCCTATGTTCGGATCATGACACTTAGGCTCTTAGGACACTTTTAGATATGTTATTCTGTCTTAGCCTTAGGACATCAGTCTTGAGCTAATCAGTCCAGTTAGATATAACTAGAATTTCAGTTGGGAGTAGTACTTAGCACTGACGGGGTCGAGGTTCAGTGCACCCAAGTTCCCAGAACTTCATGCCACTAAGCGTTATTAGCCCGAATGGGCCCCAAACAGTGATCACACAACTCAACCACTATACTCTTGCAAGGTACAGTGGGCTCTTTTCAATGGGGGGTATACATCAAACTCCATGTTTAGCTCATGTGGTTATATGTCGATTAGAGTCTCTCCCATAGTATAATTTAGTCTTAAATCTTAGAATATGATTATGACCCTTATATTAGTTTTACCAGTTCGTAGTACTCTCAGATTTCAGTTTATCTGCAACATGTATAATTTCAATCAGGGTCATTTTATATATTTCAACATGTTTATTTAACATATTCTTTCAGTATGATTATGTTCTAAAATTTCATGACCTCGCATACACAGTACTTTCAAAGTAATGATGCATGCTTCTATGCTATATCGTTTCATGATATAGGCTCAGGCTCTTAGGCTCAGCAACAGGGTTAGCTTCTCTTTCAGGCTTATTACAATAAAGTTCCTTTGGTGAGTCCTCATCTGTCAAGTGCTGGAGTTTTCATCTTCAGCTTTGTTATTTCAATTTTAGTTTTAGACCTTAGAGTTAGCTGGGGGTTTGTCCCAACAACTCATCAGTTTTTTAGAAGGCTATTAGACAGAACATGTTAGTTTCAGCTTGAGTTTCAATATTTGAGTAAATATCAGTAATTTATCAGATGCTATTTATTTATAAGTATTTGGTAATTTGTTTTCAAACAGTTTCTGCTTAATAGTCAGTCCTTATAGAGTTATGCTATGCCATGGGTTTGCTTGGGTTCACTTGTGATCCCAAGTACAATGTCGTGTCCAGGGTACAGACTCGTGTCGTGAAAAACTTGGTATCTGAGCATCGGGTTTAGAATATCCTAGGATGTCTAAACGCCACGTCAAGTAGAGTCCTTTTCATGGGTGTGAAGCGCGCCACACTTATGATGGGGAGGCTTTGAGGCATTTTTAGAAAAATTTACTTTCTTCATGATTCTTTTCGTACAAAGAGTTTAATCTCTAAAATTATCCTCCTAACTCGTTCTCTACTCTTTTCAGTGTTGACAATGCCTCCTAAAAGAGAAATCAAAAGGAGGAACGGTAATGCTAACCAACCTACCCCACCAGCTCCCGCAGCCCCTCAGGACGATTAGGTGTCACATGCAGAGTTCCGGCTGCTATTCAAATGCTGGCTCGGGCAATGACCAATCAAGTCAACTAGAAGATCATCTTACCAATCAATACTAATGGGTCTACAGCTGCTGCCAAAGTCTGGGGTTTTACTTGGATGAATCCCCCAACATTTCATGAGTCTAAGGTAGATGAGGACCTATAGGAGTTCATTGATAAGATGCAGAAGATCACCCAAATCATGGGTTTTATTTTTGTAGGAAATGCAAATCTGGCTGCTTACCAGTTAAAAGGAGTGGCTCAAATATGGTATAAGTAGTGCAAAGAGGGAAGGCGAAATAGTGTAGATATGGTAGAGTGGGATGAGTTTGTGACTGCATTCCTGGATAGATTCTTTCCCCAGTAGTTAAGGAAAGCTAAAGCCGCTGAGTTTGTGAACATGAGGCAAAATGACATGACAGTGCAGGAGTATGCGTTAAAGTTCACTCAATTCTCGAAGTATGCTCCAAAAATGGTTGTGAAGCCGAGGGATCGCATGCTCAAGTTTTTGAACAGAGTCTCAAATTTGGTAGTCAAGGAGTGTAGTACTGCCATGCTTATCAATGAGATGGACATCTCTAGACTCATTATCCATGCACAACAGATCGAGGCGGAGAAACTGAAGGAGATAGAGAGGGAGAATAAATAGGCACGGTAGGCCAGTTTGAGTATTCTCAGTAGAGGTCGGGTGGTAGTAGTTGCTCACAACAGCAGTAGAGACCTCCAGCACCCTCATCAGCCAGTGCTCCTTCTTCCAGGCCCCGCAAAGATCGGAGGGGTGGAGCATTAGGCTCCTAGTCCTAGAATCATGTCTCCAGCAGCCGCACTTTTCCAATATGTTCTAAGTGTGGCAAAAATCATTCGGGTGAATACCGCATGGTCAAGGAGGGTGGTTTTGGTTGTGGACAACTAGGTCACAAGTTGAGAGATTGCCCGTCAGTAGGACGAGGGAAAACTCAGTCCACCACATCGACAGTTTTACAAGGTCGTTCAGCTTAGCAGGGTACTACCTCGAGTACAGGTGGCGATCAGCGCCAGAACCACTTCAATTCTTTTTCTTCCTATCAAGAGTAGGAGAACTCACCTGACATAATCATTGGTATGTTACGTCTCTTTCAAACAGATTTTTATGCTTTACTAGATCCAAGAGCCACCACTCTGTTTCGTGACTCCTTACATTGCTGTACAGTTTGACATTAGCCCAGAAATTCTCTCAGAGCCGTTTTCAGTCTCTACTCAGTTGGTGAGTCAGTTAGAGCTAGCTAGGTGTATAGGGATTGTCCAGTCACAGTGTTATATAAAGTCACCAAAGTTGATCTAGTAGAGATAGATATGGTTAACTTCGACCTCATTCTTGGCATGGACTAGTTATATTCTTGCTATACCTCAGTTGACTGCAAAACCAGGGTCGTTTGAGTTTTCTAATGAACCAGTCCTAGAATAGAAGGGTAGTACTTCAACACCTAAGGGTCGATTCATTTCATACCTTAAGGCTAGTAAAATGATCGCTAAGGTGTACATCTATCACTTGGTTAGGGTCAAAGATTCTAGTTCCAAGACCCTGACACTTCAGTCAGTTCCAGTTGTAAATAATTTCCCCAATGTGTTTCTCAAAGATCTTCCTAGAGTCCCTCCCAAGAGGAAAATAGACTTTGGGATAGACCTTCTCCCAAATACCAAGCCTATCTCTATTCCTCCTTACAAAGTGGCTCCAGTTGAGCTAAAGGAGTTGAAGGAACAACTGAAAGACCTTCTAGATAAGGGCTTCATCAGACCCAACATCTCTCCATGTGGTGCCCCAGTCCTATTCATGTAAAAGAAAGACAGTACACTCAGAATGTGCATCAACTATCGTCAACTGAACAAGGTCATAGTCAAGAACAAGTATCCTCTACCCAAGATTGATGACTTTTTCTATCAACTTCAGGGAGCTAGTTGTTTTTCCACGGTAAATCTCAGATCAGGATACACCAACTCAGTGTTAGAGAATGTGACATCTTGAAAATAGCCTTCAGAACTTGGTATGGTCACTATGAATTCGTAGTTATGTCTTTTGGACTAAACAATGCTCCTACAACTTTTAGGGATATGATGAACAGGGTATTCAAGCCGTATCTAGAAATGTTCGTTATTGTCTTTATTGTCTTTATAGACGATATTCTAGTTTACTCCTGTTCAGAGGAGAACCATGCAGACCATTTGGGAATAGTTCCGCATACTCTTAGGGACCGTCAGTTGTTCACTAAATTTAGCAAGTGTGAATTCTGGATGAAATTAGTTGCATTGCTCGGTCATGTGGTCTCCAATGAGGGTATTCAGGTGGATCCTCAAAAGATAGAGGCAGTCAAGGACTGGCCCAGACCCATTTCTCCGTAAGGCATTAGGAGTTTCTTGGGCCTAGCTGGTTATAAAAGGCATTTCGTAGAAGGGTTCTCCTCCATTTCCTCTCCTTTGACTAGACTAACTCAAAAGAAGGTGAAGTTTCAGTGGTCTAACGCATGTGAGAAGAGCTTTTAGGAGTTGAAGACTTGACTCACTACAACCCCAATTCTAACTCTACCAGAAGGTTCAAATGGGTTTGTGATCTATTGTGATGCCTCCAAAGTTGGCCTTAATTGTGTTCTGATGCAGCATGGTAAGATAATAACTTATGCCTCCAGAAAACTCAAGGTTCATGAGAAGAACCATCCGACTTACGATCTTGAACTGACAGTGGTAGTATTTTCCTTGAATATTTGGAGGCATAACCTTCGTGGAGTTCATGTGGATGTTTTTATTGACTACAAGAGCCTACAAATGTGTTTAGTCAGAAGGAGCTGAATCTGCTTCAGAGAAAATGGATAGAATTATTAAAGGATTATGACATGAGTGTGTTGTATCACCGCAGGCAAGGCCAATGTAGTGGCTGATGCCCTCAGCAAGATGTCTATGGGGAGTGTTTCTCATGTTGAGGAGGGTAAAAAGGAACTGTGAATGACTGGCTCAATTAAGGGTCTAGTTGGTTGATAATAGAAGGTGGAGTTGTAGTCCAGAGTGGGTCATAATCCTCCCTGGTAGTGGAGGTTAAGTCAAAGAAGGATGAAGACCTAATTCTACCCAAGTTGAAGGAAGCAGTCTTAAGGAAGAGGTGGAAGCATTCTCCAAAGGGGGAGATGGTGTGCTCCGTTACCGGGGTAGGTTATGTGTTCCCGATGTAGATGATTTGAAATAATGGAGGCTCACAACACTTTATTCTCTATCCACCTAGGTTCCACCAAGATGTACCGTGACCTATGGGAAGTCTACTGATGGAATGACATGAAGAAGGACATTGCAGAATTTGTGGCTAAGTGTCGAAACTGCCAATAGGTCAAGGTTGAACTTGAGAGACCTGGGAGTATGACTCAAGATATTAGCATTCCTACTTGAAAGTGGGAAGAAGTAAACATGGACTTCATTATAGGTCTACCTCATATGCGCCAACAACAAGACTCAATTTGGGTGGTTGTAGACCAGATGACTAAGTCAGCACATTTCCTACCAGTTAAGACCACAGACTCAGCAGAGGATTATGCTAGACTATACATTCGGGAGTTAGTCAGACTGCATGGAGTTCCCTTGTCCATCATTTAAGATAGGGGTACTCAGTTCACCTTTGTCGTGACCCGAACTGATATCCCAGATCACAACACGGAACCAAGAAACACAAATGGACCTGATAACGCTCAAAACATACCTCTTACCAAAGTATGAAGCATACTTTGTCAATAAAGAACCCAACTAGAGGTTGGGGTCAAACCCACAGGGAATATGGAAGAGTTAGACTACTGCCGGTAAGTGAACTTTGTTAGGTAGTTACTCCAAAGTGGGGGGTTTAAAGAGAATAATAACTAAAAAAATGATTAGAATTGTGTTGTAAAATCAAGAATTAAAACTAACTATGGTTTGTGTTCCCCATGGGTTCATAACTGCTTCGAGTATACACAAGTGATCAATTCCAATGCTTTACTTGTAGGACTGATAACAAGGATTCATCCAAACGACTGGTTCGTCCCTATTGGATGACTATACTCAATAAACGGTTCAGGTCTCATGAGCTATTGCAAACTAACCGTTATTAATTTGTCCTAAATATAACTATACTGCGACCACAACTCAAGTTAATACAATGATCATCTAGATCAAGGCTTAGTTGTAATTCTTTTTTCCTAATCTCTACCTCTCTAGGCTCAAGCAAGTAAGGAATTCGGGCAAGTCCTAACGTTGTACACCGTTAGAAACATTAAAGCATGAAGAGAATACAATACAAGTGTTTTGGATTGGTTTTGAATCACTTTTGTGCACCCTAACTTGTTAATCCACCATGGTTCCCACAACTCTAGCCATGGAGGTTTCAACCTCTCATAGTTGCAAGGTTGTGATTTGCATTCATAATTAAATACATAAATCAATACATACAAGAGTAGATAAGAGAAAAACTTCGTTGATTAAATCTAGAAATTATTAAGAACAGTTCACAAAATCAAGAAGAAATCAAGAAAAGGTTGATCACAAATTAATCAACTTAATTCAGTGTTCTCTCGTGATTATCTAACCAAAACTAACAATGTCTAATGAAATCTGATCTTCTGTAATGAAAATAAAACATAAAACATATTTATACAGATATCGGAATCCTTTTCCTAAGTTAACAGGGTAAACTTCCATATCTGCTGCCGCACAAGCCACAACCAGACCTACGACCCATAGCAGGATTTTACGGTCGTACCTGCTATCCGTAGGTCTTCAGATTTCTAAAATCTGGCTAAGTGTTGTGCCTTGGTACGACTCATACCAACTTCCTATGATTCGTACCTTGCATCCGTGGTTTGAAGATGGGGACTATGAATTTCTCTGAAGTTTGTCACGAGTTTTGGTACCACTTGTACCTTGCCTCCACGACTCGTACTTAGCTATCATTACCCAAAGTCATCCCTTGTGCAATTTATCTGAATATTTCCATGACTTGAAGTTACAGATCGTACCATTCTCATACGGCTTATACTGTTGGTCGTGTATTGCATCTTTCTCAGCTCAACATTCTGAATATTTCCACGAGTCTTAGTACGATTCGTACTGAGACTGTCATTTTGGCTCTTTTTCTATCCTTTTAAGCTTCTTTTGCACAATCTTGCTCCGACACCTAAGTTTACCTGAAAACACAAGAAAAGTACCTCATATCCATATAAACATACCTAAGTCCATGCTATTTTCTTTAGTTTTGAGCGTCGAAAGTGCTGTAAATTCACAGCACATCAACACCCTCAACTTAAGACTTTTGCATGTCCTCAGGCAAAGAAAAGAAAAACTAAAACACGACGCTCAACTAGAAAATAAACTAAGGATACTACAGCCACATTTCAACAAAATTTGCACTGTACATACAACAACTTCTGACCATTTCTCCATGAACTAGCACTAACTAATATACTACAAGCAACCTCAACACATACTAAACAGGGATCAAGACATCTCATCTAGCTATCAATAGGAAATTAAATCATCACCAATGCTTCACACAGACCAATGACAAAAGTAAACATAATCCATGCACCCTCACAATAAATGAAGTCCCCACTCACAGAGATAGTATAAAATATTGCATGGGACTAAACAAGTGAGGCACTCACCCTTACAAAGAAGTTCCAAGTACTATGTATCAGATTCCATAGGCTTGCCCTTATTTTCTCTTCTTTGGTTTGTCGGATGGTCAAACTAGGATCACTATAGGACTTTATATGTCTTGTAATGTAGGCTTAGGGCTGGACATGATAAAGATGAGAATTTTTTTAAGTGACTATCCCTTCCTTGGCACTAAATACATTGGCTTCACTCTTCACCTATTTCACCCTTTATCCTTTTCATTGCTCTTCTTCCCCTTTCACTCATTTTATGTTCTTTTGTATGGGTGTGGTGTATTTTCAACTTTTTTCAAGTATTTCATTGAATGTTTTTTCAAGATTTTCAGATTTTTCATCTCATTTTCTTTCCACCACAACTCATTTTCCACCTTTTTCTCTTTTCTTTTTCTTTTTCTCGTTCCCACCTTTATGCACCCCTACTCTAGCCACCCTCAACTTAGAAATTTTTCCTATGTTGAGGTTCACAATATCCAAGGAAGGATCAGGGCCAAAGCAGGTTCATTATAAAAAATGGGTAAAGTTCATTGGTTAATCAAAGAAAAAATGGGTCTATTAAGGCTCAAAATCGGGATCAAGGGAATCATATGACTTTGGTAGGGTTATATAGGCTAAAAGTGAGCTTAACAAAAATGGCCTATAATCATATCCTAACCAACCATCCTTAGTCTATGCAAAGACTAACCAGGCAAGTTCTAGATCTTTACACCATACTGAACTAGGTATTACACCTCATTCTCTCATGGCACATGAATTATATTTACTTTACCTATCTGTTTTACACATGGATTAACAAGACCAATCATGCTAATAGACTAAATGACATCAAAAGATCCACAGAAATCATGCATGCAGTCATAAATACATAGTTAATTCATTAATTTTTTTTAAACAGGGTCAATTTTTACAAATCCAAAACTAGTGCACTTTCATTATCTGAGTATTCCTAAGTTATTTCCTAATTAAACACAAAAATTACAAAATTACAAAATAAGAAAATAAAAATCCTAAACATGCCGGTTCTACAAGATAGCATGCCCGAGGGAAAACAAACACAGCAAGAAAAACCCTCGGACATATAAAATATCCCAAAAAAAACAAGTACACCCTCTCCCTTTTTTGAAAAAATAGCTTCATCCCCGAAGCATAAAATGGAAGAACAGAGGGAAGGGAACATACCTGTGGCGCTCTAGGAACTCTTGTCACCCTGCGGAGGAGGTCCCTCCGCTCCAATCATGGCGCTAGCGGTGGCCGGCGCTCTCAATGAAGTATCAACAGGGGGAGTGGTTACCCCCTCAGTAATCTTGGCCGCTTCTATGGCCTCTATGTCAATCGGGGCTGAATGTGGCTCAGCCGAAGGGTCACGACCACTAGCAAGGTTAGGCTGAGGCATGGTGGAGCTACCCGCTCCTCTAGCTCACTCTTGCATTTCTGACAAATGAGTGTCATGAGTGTGCAGGCTCTCCATTCTTTCCCTCTTGCTTTCTCTCTTCTCTTTCTTCTTTTTCTTCTTTTTCTGGGTCTCCTCTTCAACATCCTTGGAGACCCTCTTCTTCCCTTTTTCTTTTCTTGGTATAGTGGGCTCCCAGTAAGCTGCTAAATCAAACTCATCATCCCCAAGGCCTGCATCAAGGTCTGAAAGAGCGGGGGTTGCTATGATTGCCTGCTGTCGTGACGACAACTCGGCTTCTTGGCTCCGAAGAGCCCCCAACTCCTCATGGAGACTGCTGGTATCCATCTGCTTCTCCATACACACATTAAACCTGCTCTCACATCCGTCCATGCCGGCATGCAAAGCCTGAGCTGCCGTGTCTATCTCCGCTTTGACCCATGGATTCACATTTTCCATCATTACTTGAATTTTTGTTTCGGCTATGGTCAAACTTTTGGCCAATTTCCGGAGAAATTCCAGGGGCACCAGGATGTACCTTGATGGAGTCTGGGTCTGCAGGCTAGGTGGTGGTGTGGCAGAAGTGCTGGGAGCTGCCTCTAAATAACCGGCATCTATAGCCGGTGTCTCCTCTGCTCCTGTATAGTGGGGGCATTCACCTGTACTCCCCCTGCTGGCTAGCTCTGTGGAATAGCTATGGGAAGACGTGCATGACTTACCGGGTTCATCTCATCCCGGATAAAACCGATGTCTACTATCCTCTTTCCACTAATCAAACGCTCATCACCATGTGGAACTCCTGCCTCCATACATAACCTGAATACAAGAATCGAGAATGGGATGGTGGTGCTAACCCTACTGCCCGATCTCGTATTTCCTCTGCAATGATCCGCGGGATGTTGATCGCATATCTAGACATGATGCATGCCACTAGAGTTGCTCTGTCTACACTCAGGGTGTTGTCATTGACTGTCGGTGCTAATCTGTGGCGTACTAGTGTCCAGCAAGCTTTTTCAATGAAGTTAAGTGAGCTTTTTGTAACTTTCTTTCCACCAGTGGCCCATTCTACTGCCTCTTTGTCCTTAGCCAAAACACTCGCCAACCATTGCAACTGCTTTTGGCGTTCCTCATGACCTACCTATTGGATTTGTTTAAGTGCCTCCACTCGGTACTCATACTCTGGCATAACTCATGGAGGTATGAACTCTAGACCATACAAAGACCGAGAGATTGTGCGCTCAGATATGTCGACCTCTCGACCTCGCACCAAGACACTCTCCAATCTGGGCTGCTATTTCACTTTTTGCCCCCTTTTGGCCTTTTCCTCCATGGTTGCCAAGTAGTTCGCATAGAACTCATGGACTATCTCTGGGGTGTACTGAGCTGGAGTCTTGGCCATCCACTCAAAGCCATAGAAGTTGAATATCCGCTTCATCTCCTCAACTTCATTGAGTGAGTGTGTGAGGATCCGTGGTTCTTCCTGAATGCTCCGCTTGGGTTTGTTTTCTACGGTGAGAGATATGCCCTGCTCATAAATTTCTTGGGCCCCTAGTACTCTCCACCGAATGGTATGAGCCTCCCTAGGCTCCTCTTTTTTAGAGTCATCACTACCACTTGCCTCTCCCGATTGGGCCTCTTCAGCGCCCTCATCTGCATTTGAGCCGCTTCCCAACACCTGGTTACCTTCTCTAGCTCCCTCCTCATACTGGGGAGCTTGGGCTAATGTGGTGGTAGTGGCAACGACTTGAGCTTTTGCCTTTGTCCTAGTGGTCTGGGTTCCATCTGTATCGGATGTATCAACTTGATACTCTTCGACTGAACCACTAGGTGAGTTCCCTACTTTCTCAGAATCCGACTCAGTCGTTTCATCAATTAATGTTCTTCGAGCAGTTGATTTGTCTGATCTGCATTTGTATTTCATTGTACCTATAGAGGGAAGGATTAGCATTCCAAATTTGAGAAAGAAAATCAAGAATTTAGAATCTCTGTAATTTACCATGGGTCAAGAGTACAAATTGTACTTTGGAGGTAAGACTCATATGATGACCCGTGACATCTTTTATTACGCATCATGACTTCCAGGTACAACTCGTACCATGATGGTATGATCCGTACCTTGAGTCATATGAGATGCCCCACAGTTGACAAAATCTCTGTATTTTTCCATGACTCTTGGTATGACCCCTAGGTCGATTCCACGAGTTGTAGAAAGGACTTTTCTGCCTTATTTGGCTCAGTCCTGTTCAGGTTTTGGATACAAATGCATAGTACGACTCATAGTGACAACCTACGACCCATACTATGACTCGTATGTCCTCCTTGACTTGGTTTTGCTAGGGACAGTCCCAATGAGCCATCCTACGAGTCGTAGTATCAAACCACGAGTCGTAGGAGGGCTTGTGAAGACTGTCCCTGTTCCATTTGTTTTTGTCCAGTGTTTAGGGAGTTCAAATTTCTTTATGTTGGGTACTTAGAATTCCCCAGGTTTAGGCATATTATTTGGTTCCTTTAACACTTCATTTAACATTACTCATCCCTCCCCTTTTAACCACTACCCGTAACTCATTGTGATAGGTTTAGGAACTAATTCATCAACATTATAGATTATTTCCAATTAGAAACAGTTTCCTAACACCTTGATCCTTGTCTTTTCTTTCAAAAATTTTCGAGCATAGCTACTGACTCATAGGGGTTTTGGCACCATCAATTTCAGTATATAGGTGTTATCAATGTTCAAAGAAATACACTTACTTGATAGATGCTTCTTCAACTGGTAATCAACGTTTTAGGGTTGAGAGGAACTTGGTTTGAGCGAGAAATTGCTCGATTCTTTTTTGGTTTTTGAGTTACGACTGTGGGGGAGGTGAGTGCAAGTTGTGTGTTGTTTGTGTGGGAGAAGGGCCAGTTTAGGTATGAGATTTAAATAGGTAAGGGGAAGATTTAAAAAAGCTGGGCTGAATAAGGTAATATTGATGTTTTTGACCTGTCACGAGTAATACCACGAGTCGTAGGAAGTATCCAAGACTCGTCCCCTGGACTTGTGCTTCAGAAGACTTAGAAACTTACCTGGGAACCTACGAGTGTATCTTACGACTCGTACCTTGATGGTACGGGTCGTAGTATGACTCATAGGTATTCATATCCTATGACTTGTTTAGTTCACTGGCACAGTGAGTACTATGACCCGTATACATGCGTCACGAGTCGTAGGACCAACCGTACCCTAAACTTCTCTCTGAAGAAACTCTTTGAAGTTTACCACGCCTCCTGCTACGGCTCGTACAAGGCTATCATGAGTCGTACTGAGAGCCGTAGTAGCTACTTTTCTAGCAGTTTTATGCCTTCTGTATTTATTTTCCCTGCACACTTAAACATACATTAGTTCAATTAATTGGGCTGCCTCCCAAGAAGCGCTTGATTTAACTCGCGGCACGACGTAGGTGGCCCAGTTACTCAGACTTCACCAAGCCACCATTTTGGTTGCCTCCCAAGAAGCGCCTAATTTAATGCCGCGACACGAAACAAGTCTCTGGACTATTCAGAATTCATCAAGTGATTCATATTCATCTTCTAGTGCTGAGACTACGCTGAATTCCTTAGGTTGCTGCATTGATCGGCAGGTGTTAAAGGTGACCTCTTCTTTGTAGGGCCCTCCCAGTTACAAGGAATGGTCGCCCCAAAATGATGGGGACCTCATAATCAACCTCGCAATCCAAAATCACGAATTCTGATGGGAATATAAATTTGTCTACCTTGACAAGCATATCGAATAGGATCCTTATTGGCTTTTTGACAGTTCTGTCAGCCATCAGCAGCCGCATCGTGGTCGGTGTAGGGGCTCCCAAGCCCAATTTCTTAAATACTGCCAAGGGCATCAAGTTGATGCTTGCTCCCAAATTGTAAAGCGCCCTTGCAAACTCGACATTGCCAATGGTGCAAGGTATAGTGAAAGCACCTGGATCTCCTTTTTCTGAGCTAGGACCCTTGTAGCTATGGCACTACAGTGATGTACATTGTCTACCGACTCATAGCTTACGGATCTCTTCTTAGTCACCATGTCCTTCATAAACTTCACATATCCCGACATTTGTTCCAATGCCTCCACCAATGGTATGTTCACAAATAATTGTTTAAGCATTGAATGAAATTTATAGAACTTACAATTTTCCACCTTTTTCTTTATCCTTTGAGGGAATGGTGGCAGTGGTCGCGGGATAGCCTTGTAGATTTGAGTTGCTCCTTAGTCAATGTCGGGTTCTTCTTCACCTCTTGGGGCCTCAGCATGCTCAGCACCCTATGCATCAACATTCTTCTCATTCTCCTCAATTATTCTCTCTTTCATCTGTTCAAATACAACCAGAAAAGGAGGGTCAACTGTGGTCTTACCACTCCTAGTCATCACCGCCATGCAGTGGCCATCGTTCGTTGGGTTTTGGACGGTGTTGCTAGGTAGTGTACCCTTTTGTCTAGGGTTCATTAATGCTGACAGCTGCCTAAGTTGATGTTTGATCTTCTTGATGGCTATAGCACGCGATTCCACTTTCTGACCCATACTTGCTATGTCACTTCGGATCTTCTTCAATTAATCATCAGTGGACCTCACCTTTTTGAGCATTTTGGCCACCATGCTCTCCAACTTAGACTACCCAGCCTCCCCTTCTCATGCATTGGGAGGCACATAATCCATCCCGGTCATTGCGATATCCATCATTTCTTCTCCATTCTCCTCGCGCTTACAACCGCAACTCCTATCTCTGAACCCATTTCAGTTGTAGTTATCTTTGTATTGGTTTCAACCTTGGTTTCTAGAGCCTTGGTGCCAATTGTCTTGTCCAGAAGCTTGGGCGTTGGCTAGGAAACCCGCCACTTGGTTGTCCAGAAAACTTACCTCTTCCTCGGAGTCAGAATGCTCTGCCCCCGGATACAATCCTTGTATCCCTACTGCATTTACCTTTTTCGCTCCAGCTCCCATGATATGCTTTGTCCGCAAGTCCAATGATGTGTTCATATGATCCAACTCCTTGTCACATTCTTCTTTCTTCCTTCGTTAGTCTGAAGTCAAACCAACAACATATGTATCGACCGCTGCATCAGCCTCCCTCGTATACCATGCCCTATTCGTCTTGGTCACCCTAACGAGGATAGTAGTAACTTTCTCCCAGGTGTGACTCATCAATGCTCCTCCTGCCACCATGTCTGCTACAGCTTTTGTGCTATTATTTAGAGACCTGTAAAAGATTTCCAACAAACTATCATCTGGGATCTTGTGGTTTGGGCACTTTGTCAACTTCTTTTTGATCCGCAACTAGGTTTCATGAAGTGCCTCGGTTTTAATCTGTCGGAAATTATAGATCTCATCCTTAAGCTGCAACATTCTAG
>JACEIK010009845.1:32114-46381 GCA_018107945.1 Datura stramonium | reverse complement strand
ATATCTCTATTCATGGGTATGATTAGAGTGAGTTGATATTGATGATTTACGAAGCTTGGGCGGATTCTAACTTCTTTCTCTTATAAAATTTGTTTTCTAAAAAATTGAATCTAAACCACCCATAGGTGAATAGTTCATGAAAGAGGCGAATTATGGTAAATGTGTGATAGTAATGAAGTTGGTGATGAAGAGCATGTTTCTAAAGCTACCCATGATTATGATGTTGTTTTCAAAAATAAGAATGTGTAGACCCTAGTATGATAAAGCTTTGGGAAATGCTAACATGTTGATCAAAGCTATGATTTTCCCAACATAAGCCTACTACATTGTTTAAAGAGAAATTTCCCTCTTCTTATCAATTCTATCTTGTGGTATGTCGAGTAAATATTTCTACATATAGCTTACCACACGATTCTATGATTGAGCTTGAGGTATGTTTCGAAGTAAAGCTTCTCATATGCATGAATTTATAATTGGGATGTATGGCATTATTGAGCTTTATCGAAGGACAATGTTGAGCTTCGTTTCATACGATGTTGCGTTTATGCATGATTTCATGTTGAGCTTCATCACAAGACAATGTTGAGCTTCGTATTTATATGATGTAGAGCATTGCATGTTTTGGGAGAAGAGTCTAGCACTGAACGAGCTAAGGGTCGATAACCGTATGCCCCATAACTACGCGCCAACTAGGTTGATACTATTATATTATTGGGATCTCCCTTGTGAGCTATCCCCGTCCATATTGGCCCTTCATCTAGATATCGATATCATGGTAGCGTCCGTAGCCCTGGCAAGGTTTTGGACGGCTCTTCCCACTTGAGTGTAATAGTCGGGACCACGTAAGCTCTATCGTGATATGTCGGTTAAGTGAAGAGTCTCCCATTGTCCATAGGATTAATATTTACATATTCACTTTTCATGATCACCATATATGCATGCATGTTCTAAAAGTAAGGTTTGACTCAATGTTCAACTTTTCTATAACTGATGCATCTCAGCTTTTAGTCAGTCAAATTAGTTGATGTTATAAAGTTATGCATTGTCACATCATGAAAGGGTTTATGATTTCAAAGAATGCTTGTGAGTTCTCTCAGTTCTCTACAAACTTATGCTCTGAAATGATTTGTTTGGATGATTTTACTTATTATAGCGGTTTTACTTACCTTTCATACTCGGTACATTCCACGTACTGGCTACATACTTTCTATGCTGTGTCGTTTCATAATCCAGGGTCCAGATCTTAGGCTCGTCCTCATCCTTAATCTATCTCAACTTACCGCTATCACCTCATTGGTGAATCCTCATGTTTCGAGGGCTGCTTGACAAGCTCTTATGGTATCTTGTGTTTCAGTACTATTTGGGTTAGTTGGGGATGTTGTCCCATCAACCCATCGTATATAGTAGAGGCTTTCAGACTAGTATGTAGACTCAGCTCTTGTATATGTCTAGTATTTCTGGATGTTATTTTATGGTAATGTTTCCGCTATATTTCATATTTATGGTTGCCTCTTTTTTAATTGAGAAGAGTCGTATGCATGTGTCATGGGTCAACTTGGAGTCTCTCGGGGTCCCTTGTCTCGTGTCTACAATCCGGGCCTCCGCTCAGGTCGTGACAATGTAGAAGGACCACTTCCCTATGCCATTCATGAATCAGATGTTGGATCATCTTGCAGTTAGAGGTTGGTACTGCTTTCTTGACAGTTATTCGGGGTACAATTAGATATCTATAGCTACAGAAGACCAAGATAAAGTCACATTTACTTGCCCTTATAGGACTTTCGCTTTCAAAAGAATGTCGTTTGGGTTGTGTAATGGGCCTGCACCATTTCAACGATGTATGATGTTAATTTTCTCAAACATAGTGGAGGACACCATAGAGGTTTTTGTGGATGATGTTTCAATTGTTGGTGACTCCTTTGATGATTGACTGACTCATTTGAGTAATATGCTGCAAAGATGTGAAGAGCCTAATTTGGTACTTAACTGGAAAAAGTGCAACTTTATGGTCAAGAAGGGTATTGTGTTGTGATGTGTTCGGAATTAGCGATACATCTTTTCTTCTTTTTATAGCATTTGCATGTCTTTAGGAGTTAAATTACGTGGAAACTAACTTTATTATGCTATATTTTAAGAACACCAAAAATGAAAAGATGAAACAAGATTAGGCTAGAAAAATGCTTAAAGGATGAGGCAACATATAGACCATAAATCTGAAAAACGGTCTAAATCATCTACCGTCCATTTCCAGCTGCAAATTCCAGAAACCATTATAATAGACTCCTTACAGTACTGTTTGAAGGACAAATTCTCTTCCCAAAGGGTCCGTTCATTTAATAATGGACTCGAGCTAGGTAGAAATGGGAACCTAAAGTACAGTGCAAGGTACTGATCAATGGATGACAAGCCACTGAACAGAAGCCGAAATGCAAAGTATGGACCAACGGACGGTCCATCTCTGTACACCTGGCACTCTGAAATTGAAATTAATTGGACTTTTCGGGACATAGTATAAATATATATTTCTTGTAATTTTTAGAGGGCTTTTTTCAGTTTTCAGTTCATACTTAGAGTATAGAGTAGAATTAGCTAGTAAGCCCTAGTTTTCATAGTAGATTCTAGATCTTAGCTTGTAACTTGAAGATTTCAATTCATCTATTAAAGAATTCAATTGCTGTTGATAAGCATGTCTAATTACTTTACTTCTCTTCTCCTTCTTGCTATGGGTAACTAAACCCAGACATAGGGTTGTTAGTCCTAATGATCCCAATTTGATAAAATTGAGTTTGAGCTTATGACTATTTGATTTATTTTTATTTATAGTGTGTGATTGATGATGAAAGTCACCCAATCCTGCCCAATTACCTTTATGAGGCTTTAAAGAGCAAATATAGGTTGGGTTAGAATAAGTTAGGACTAACTCAAGGAATAACCCATGTTTAATTATATCTCCAGCAATTGGGTAGAAGGAAGTTCTCTTCAATTTGACAAAATTGAAGTAGATTGAAACCTATGGTGCTATTGAAAGATACCCTTGGGTTGCCTAAGAAAATTGCTTGCATATTAAGCCTAGCTCATTCTCAATCCTTCCACATTGGGTGATTTAGGGGGATCGATCCATAATTGGGTTCACTTCTCTAGAATTATCTCTAATTGATTACAACCCTTGCATATTGCACTCTCTAGCAATAGTTACATTTTACTTCTCTCAATTTGAATAAACTCTAATCTTGCAATACTTGGCAGATCAGTAATAGATAGTCTAGGCTTTGAGTAGTATCTGTGAGATTCAACCCCAACTCCTTTTTGGGTTATATATTTGTTGTGATCATTTACACTATTCGATATTGTCACGGCCCGAGTCTACACCCTTGCCGAGACATGGTACTTAGTACCACAAGTGAACCCAAGCTAACCCATGTTCTATCGTTAGATTGGTAAACTGAGTAATCATAAGTGGAATCTTTAAATAAATAAAATCATTTAAAAAAACTATTTTGACAAGAGTAAACACATCTGAAAAAAATACTGAATATCTATGTCTATGTCTGAAAGCCATCTACTAAATGATGGGTTTCTGGGACAATCCCCCAACTAACTCTAAAATCTGACTATAAAGAACTAACTGAAGTAAATATCATCCTTGGAAGATGAGGACTCACCAAATGTTGCTGCTACTGAAATCATCTGAGGAAACTACTGACTATGTTGGGACTGAAAACCTAAGCCTGTATCATGATACAATACATCATAGAAGGTATGTGTCAGTACTTTGAAGGTACTGAGTGTCACGACCCGAACATAGGCCCGAATTGAGACACGGGACAAGAAACCCCGAGAGGCTTCAAGTCGACCCATGGCATGAACATAACATCTAAACTCAACATAGTAAAGTGGAAATTCAACATACAATATTACGGAAGTATGCATACATAACAAGCTAGAACGGAATCATAAATGACAAGGTGATTTCTACATATAGTTCGAAAGCCTCTAGCATACTAATGAATTGACGGGGAAGCACCCTCAACTAGCTCGACAAAGTCTAAAAATGAAAGGAACATAATAAACTATAAATGATTGAATTTCCTCGAAGAATGAGGACTCACCAACAACCATCTAGTCAGGTCAGAGAGGGAGGCAGGGGCTAAGGATGCTGCTGAGACTGATCCCTCGGACCTGTATCATGAAACGATACAACATAGAATATGTGGTCAGTACTTGGAATGTACCGAGTATGCAAGGTAAGTAAAACAGACAGTTAAAATACATAAGAGTAGGAAAACATGATCATAACATAAATATCATAATGTAACATAAGGGCTCAAAGTTTTCAAAATATTCAAAAATTAGTCATAATCATAATAATAGGAGAAAAGCTTCATTAAACATGACTTGAGCCAAAGTAACATAAACATAACCATGCATAAATCATGACGAACAATGGGAGGACTCGTCATAACCGAAACCATTATGATAGAGCTTACATGATGTCCCAACAATCTCACTCAAGCAGGCATAGTCGTCCCAGCCTTGCCAGGCAAGGGACGTGCAGTATGTGATATCACGAAAAGGGGAATCCATTAACATTTGGATATATATAAACCTACGGTAATATGTAGCTCTGAGACATCGGCATAGTCCTTTGAACGCGAGGCTACTCGGTGCGAGACACTGCTCCCAAAAACGTGCACATTAGGGCTCGTATAGTAACTGTAAAATCATTCATTAAGTTTATGGCCAAATAAATAATAACAACATTTATCCCCATTTAAAATACATGATTAGCCATGAATAATGACCCTTGAATTTGCCAAGAGTCATAAATCCATAAATCATCAAATCTATGCATACTTGTAAAACATGTATAATCTTGACATTTCATAAATCCATGATAAGTACTTGGGATAAATCAAATCACAATGCATAAATCATAATTAAGCTAATTAATATAAGATTATAGTGAAATCATAACTTGACTTTTCATAAGAACATGCATACTTGGGCATAGTTTAATTAAAATTTGAAACTATAATTTAATAATCAAAATAGTTATAAATTCTGCCCATAGATCATAAAACATGATTTGATACATGAAGGGGATTGACCCATAGATAGATCATAGAGAATTTCATAATAAACCCCCATAAGATCATGAAACTTGAGTCTAGAATTGAAATCCATGGAATTTAGAAGGATTTAGAGCATGAGTGTTAAAGGAACTCTCATTCATAGCCTCACATATCTGGGTAAGTTGATCTTACAATCTTCCTTGAATGCCCAAAGGAAATTGAAGGAGAATGATGGATTTTAGCCTTGATCACCTCTAGGAACCTTCTAGTCATGCATGCATGGAGAGGAGTGATTTAGAATGAGCTAAACCCTCTTGAAAAATCCTAAATAAGTTTAAGAAGATGTTGTTCAGGCCTTAAGAACTTAGAAATTACGGAAAGCCCTTAATAAATTTGTAGGAAATTCCACACTACTAGTCCCAACAAGGGACTGGATGACTCGTGCCCTCTGACCACGACTCGTGGTCACCTTCTCGTGATCAGTAGTAGGAGCTTTCCTTCCTTGGTTACCACGGGGGACACCATGACTCGTGGTATACCCAATGATTCGTGGTGATGACCCGTTAGGTACACTTCCCATTTTCCTTCATCCTTCAAACCACCCTTGACTTCGGTTGACCTAACAAATCGTGGTGCTGACCACGACTCATGGTCACACCCGTAGTCACCCCAAATATGAAATTTATAATCATGCCCAAACCCTCCCCATGAGTCACTTAATGACTCGTGGTGTTCCTAACAGGTCACTAGATGATTCGTCCTGTGACCTGGTGCGGAAAATTCTATTTTCTCCGTTTCAACTCCTGGTCTGATCTTAAGGTTTTCAGGGTATTACAATATCTTCCCCTTAGGAACATTCATCCTCAAATGTGATAAAACATACTAAAAAGCAAAGTAATGTTATCATCATACTCAAACACTGAACATACATGCTGAAAACTGACGGAATTATTGACTTCGAATTGAACTATATAACTTAACTAAATTCCTGAATCACACATACATTCATTGACATGAAAGAAACTAGGGCATGTGAGCTGAAAATGAAATTGAATAGAGTATTATGGAGGAAATTGATACCTCAAGCTGGAACTGAGCCGGAAGGGAATAGATGTGGGTATTTAGCCATCATATCTGCTTCGGCTTCCCATGTAGCTCCCTCAACATGTTGGTTCCTCCATAAAACCTTGACTGTCAAGACCTGAACATAGGCCCGGATCAAGACACTGGACAAGGAACACCAAGAGGCTCCAAGTAGACCCATGGCATGAACATACATCTAAATCAATTATAATTAAGCGGAAGATCAACATAAATAAAATAGCAGAAGTCTAAGCAAAATATAACATCTTAATACGTACATGAGTCTAGAGTTGAATACAACTATGTCCGAAAAAGCCTCTAGTAGTGACGAGTTGATGGGACAAGAACCCAACTAACTCACTAGAATCTGAAAACTAAAAATACGACATACAACTGAAAAGAAAGGTCCTCGCAAGATGATGACTCAACAACTGAGGTTGAGGAAATCTAACTCCGGGAATATGACTAGCGGCGGGACTGAGCCTGAAAATGGGAGCCTGTATTATAAAATGATACAACCTAGAGTATGCGGTCAGTACGTGGAATGCACCGAGTATACAAGGTAAGTAAATCCGCTAAGTAAAATCATAAATCATGCATATAATAAAACCTAATCAAGATAAGATTCTGAGGGTAGGGATTGCATGCTATTTCTAAAATCATGATCTGAACATAACTGAACATCATAACTGAATTGAATGACCCCAAAGCTGAAAACTGATAATCATAAGTAAAACTTAACATTAGGTCAAACCTACTGAAAACATAATATCATAACTGATGTACATGCATAACTGAAATCATGAGGAACACTGGGAAACTCATCATATAACCGACATTACGACGATTGAGCTTACGTGTTCCCGACTATCACACTCAAGTGGACGGAGAAGTCCAAAGCCTTCCCAGGGCTAAGGACACTACCATGATATCAATATTAAGCTGAAGGCCCCTTAGGGGCAGGGGAATATCAAAAGGAGGTCCCAAATAATCTGATCATACCTACATTGGCGAGTAGTTCTGAGGCATAGGGTTGACTGACCCTTAGCCTACTCAGTGCTAGACACTACTCCCAAAAACATGCATGTGCTCTCCATCATTTTTCAACGAAGTTGACCGTCATCTAGTGACGAAGTTGAATAATAACGTACATGCATAATATGAAATCATAATATGAGGAGCCTTGGCTCAAATCATACCGCAAGCTGAAAATAATGGGAGTCTTGACTCTAAAACCATGTGTTAAGCTAATTCATGAAATCATAAAACATACTTGATCATATGTGCTTACCCAATACTTAAAAATGCTTGAAATCAACTTGATTCACTTTGAAAACATGAACATAAAAATGGGTATTTCGAAGTCATACTTTCTTCATAAACATCTCATCATGCTTGAACACATATCTCATAGATCTCAACATTCATGAACATTCATGGATTGCCATCATAATTTAGAAAACTTGAAAACATATTATAATTTAAAACATTGTAAAATCTTCCCATTAATCATAATTCATTATTTAAAACATGCTTAGATCATACCCATGATTGAAACTTAGGAATTCATGCATTGGGTAAAAACCCCATGGAAATCATCAATTAGAACATCATAAATTGATAGGGAATGGGGCATGGGTGTGGACAATTACACCAATTCATAGCCTTACATACTTGAAGGGATCTAATTTCACAACTTCCTTAATTTCCCAAAGAGAATTGAGGAAGAACTTTGTAGAACTAGGCTTGATCACCTCTTAAGCTTCTAAACTTACATGCATGAATTAGGATAGGATTAGAATGAATTAACCCTTCTTAAAATAATCTATCCAAAGCTTAAAACGATTTAGTTTAGGCCTTAAGTACATAGGAATTACGGAAAAGCCCTTACTAAATTCGCAGAGAAAAACACCCTGCCAGTCCCAATGAGGGACTGGACGACTCGTCATCCCTGGCCATGACTCGTGGTCTGCATTAGTCGCCTGCACTGCCAAAACTCTCTGAGGGTCAACACGAGGGACACCACCAATCATGGTGTACCCAACGAATCATGGTGACCAGTCATTAGATGCACTGTCCAAAATCTTTAATCCACCACCCTCTCTCTTGACCAAGGATGACATAACGGGTCGTGGTGCTGACCACAACTCATGGTCAACCCCTCGTGGTAAATTTGAGAATAAAATTTCAACCAAGTCTAGCCCTCTCCCCATGAGTCACTTAACGACTCATGGTGTTCCTGTCGGGTCACAGGACTTGTATGGTGTAGAAATTCCTGTTTTCTCAATTTCAACTTCGGGGTCTGATCTTAGGGCTTTCGGGGTATAACATTGACTAAGGCTACTTCTTTGTTTCTTAGCTTTCAAACCTGACGATCTAGTATTTCCACCAGAACCTCCTCATAACTAAGGTTGTCCTTTCCACCTACGCTCTCCATCGGAACAACTAGAGCTGAGTCACCCAAGCACTTCTTTAAGAGTGATACATGGAAGAATGGATGAACTGAAGCTAGTTCTAAGGGTAACTCTAACTCATAGGCCACCTTGTCCATACGTCTCACAATCCAGTACGGGACAACATAAGGGGGACTAAGTTTCCCTTTCTTTACGAACCTCATCACTCCCTTCATGGGAGACACCTTCAGAAACACCCAATCATCAACTTCAAACTCAAGTTCTATCCTCCTCATATCCGCATAGGACTTTTGACGACTCTGAGCTGTTTTCAACCTTTCCTTTATAACATGAACTTTCTCCATGGCCTCATGGACTGAATCTGGTCCTATCACCGCAGCTTTACTAGCTTCAAACCAACTAATAGGCGATCTACATCTCTGCCCATAGAGAGCCTCAAACGGAGCCATCTGAATGTTGGAATGGCAGCTGTTGTTTTACGCAAACTCAATGAGAGACAAATGATCATCCCAGCTACCCTTGAAATCAATCACACATTCTCTCAACATATACTCAAGAGTCTAAATGGTCCACTCGGCTTGACCATCTCTTTGTGGGTGAAATGTTGTGCTAAGCTTGAGTGGAGTACCGAGTCCTTTTTTAAACGATCTCCAAAACTGGGAGGTAAATTGAGTACCTCTATATGATATGGTGGAGAATGGAACCCCATGAAGCCGAACTAACTCCCGAATGTACAACTTAGCATAATCCTCCGCTGAATCGGTAGTTTTGACCGGTAGAAAATGAGGTGCTTTAGTCAACCTATCCACAACCACCCAAATAAAGTCATACTATCGACGAGAACGAGGAAACCCTATGATGAAGTCCATATTGATATCCTCCCACTTTCAAGTAGGGATACCAATGTCTTAGAGCACACCTCTAGGTCTTTGATGCTCAGCCTTCACCTGTTGACAATTTGGACACTTAGCCACAAACTCTACTATGTCCTTTTTCATGTCATTCCACCAGTAGACTTCCTGTAGGTCGCGGTACATCTTTGTTGCACCTGGATATATAGAGTATTTGGAACCATGAGCTTCATGCAACATCTGTTTGCTCAAGTCATATACGAGCACACCATCTCCCCCTTTGGAGAAGACCTCTACTTTCTGATTCTGAACGACTTCCTTCAACTTCACCAAAATAGGATCCTCACTTGCCCTTAACATTAGTCACCAAAGATAATTCTCACCCATTCTACACAATAACACCACCATCCGTCGAGTCAACCAGACGAACTCCGGGTCGTGTAAGTCAGTGCACATCCCTTACTAACTCCTTCCTCTCTTGTACACATGAGATACACTCTCCATGAAAAGCCTGCTAAGAGCGTCAACCACCACATTAGCCTTGCCTGGATGATAAAGGACACTTATATCATAATCCTTAAGAAGATCCAACCATCTCCTCTGACGTATATTTAGATCCTTCTAGGTGAACACGTATTGTAGGCTTTTGTGGTCCGTAAGCACATCCACATGGACCCCGTGCAGATAGTGCCTCCAGATCTTTAAGGAAAATACTATCGCCACTAATTTGAGATCATGAGTTGGATAGTTCTTTTCATGGGCCTTCATCTACCTAGAAGAATATGTTATAACCTTATCGTTCTGCATCAATACACAACCAAGGCTGATCCTCGAAGCATCACAATATACCACAAACCCATCGGTACCCTTAGGTAGGGTTAACACCGGTGCTGAGGTGAGGCAAGTCTTCAGCTCTTGGAAGCTCTTCTCACAAGCCTCCGACTATTGAAACTTCACCTCTTCTTGGTCAATTTAGTCAATGGTGCTGCAATGGACGAAAACCCTACAAAAAACCTTCGATAGTAACCAGCTAATCCCCAAGAAACTCATGATATCCGAAGGATTCACTAGTCTAGGCCAACTCTTCACTGCTTCTATCTTTTGAGAGTCCACATGTACGCCCTCACTCGACACCACATGACCCAAAAATGTCACCGAGTCCAATCAAAACTCACATTTACTGAATTTAGGATATAACTGACGATCCTTCAGGTCTGTAGCACCACACTCAAATGAGTGACATGCTCCTCCTAGCTCCGAGAATATATAAAGATATCAACACAATCACGACCATATCCAAGTATGTATTGAACACCCTGTTCATCAAATCCATAAATGTTTCAGGAGCATTCGTTAGTTTAAAACACATAACTACAAACTCGTAATGACCATACCGAGTCCTGAAGGCTGTCTTTAGTATATCGCTCTCCCGAACCCTGAGCTGATGGTATCCGAATCTGAGATCTATCTTTGAAAAGCACTTAGCACCCTGAAGCTAGTCAAACACACCAATCCTGGGGAGAGGATACCTATTCTTGATGGTAACCGTGTTCAATTTCGAATAATCAATGCACATACAAAGAGAACCATCCTTCTGCGGATAAAAGAGAACTGGTGCACCCCATGGAGATTTTCTTGGTCTGATGAAACCTTTGTCTAAAAGATCCTTCAGCTGCTCCTTCAACTCCTTTAGCTCGGCTAGAACCCTTTTGTAAGGAGGAATATATACAGGTTGCGTATCGGGAAAAAGGTCAATACCAAAATCGATCTTCCACTTTGGAGGGATTCCCGATAAATCATCTGGAAACACTTCTAGCTACTCACACACTACAGGGACTGATTGGATAGTCGGGGTTTCAGATGTAGCATCCTTAAACCTAACTAGATGGTACACGCAATCCTTAGAAATCATCTTTCTGGCCTTAAGGTAGGAAATGAAATGACCTACAGACACAACTGAACCACTCTTCCAATCTAGGAGTATCTCACCCAAAAATCTAAACTCTATTGCACGGGTTCTACAATTGACTGAGGAATAACATTCATATAACAAATCCATGCTGAGGATAATATCAAAATCGGTCATGGCTAACTCTACTAAATCTGTTGAGGTGACTTCCTGAAGAACTGTGACAGGACAATCTCTATATACCTATCGAGCTATAACTAAATCACCAACTGGAGTAGAGACTGAGAAGGGTTTTGATAAGATTTCGGGACTTACTCCGGAGCTACTAGAAACATAGGGCATCATAAAAGAAAAAGTATCCCCTGGATCTAAAAATGCATATATATCAAGGTAAAATACTTGCAATATACTAGTAACCACATCTGGTGAAGTCTCGTGCTCCTGGTGGGATGCAAGGGCATAAAACCTGTTCTGGCGCTGGCCGCCACCTGCACTGGTGGATACGCCCTACTGGGCTGGACGTGCTGATTCTGCTGCTGATCTGGTATCCTGAGCATGGCCTCTACCATTCCCCTGTCTAGCCAAGGGACACTCCCAACGCAAGTGGTTGGATCTACCACACCCAAAATAGATATCTGATCCCATCAAGCACTCTCATGTATCACTTTTTCCACACTTCCCGCAGGCTGAAAAGGTGCGCTCTGGCTGCATGCTCCTCTGTTCGCTCGAACCTGAGGCCCTGCTTCTCTAATCACCTCACAGTCTGGATGGGGGACTGGCCGATGATGGCGCTGGGGCTAATGACCTATGATGAGACTGCTGGCGATGTTTGCCTTTCGATCTCTGCTGAGAGAACCCATAACTATCTGTCCTAGCCCTCTTGGCCTCTGTCTCTCTAAGATGCACCGCCTTCATCTGCTGAGAGTGCAAAACCATCCGAGGAAAATCAATATCCTGATGAAGCATGGCGATCCAACCATCCTTGTCCAGGTAGTCCGCCACTCCATGAAAAAACTTTCTCACCCGAGCTCTCTAATCACCCACTAGCTCTGGTGCATACTTTGACAACCGAGTGAACTCCAAAGCATAATTTTGGACTGTCATGTTACCCTGCTTCAGGTTCACAAACTCCGATTCTTTAATCTCCCTCTTTTCACGAAGGAAGAATCTATCCAAAAATGCAACATGAAACTCCTCCCAACTAATAGGGTCTGCTCCAACCGCCCTGCTATTCTTTCATTACGTAAAGCAGATGTGCGCAACCCCTTCCAACTAATATGAGGCTAGATCAACGCACTCCTCTCCGATTACCCCAATGATCTGGGTGATTTTTAGAATCTCATCAATGAACTCATGTGGATCCTCATCCACCTTTGACCCAAGAAACTCCGGAGGGTTCATTCTCAGAAAATCACTGAATCTTTCCACCGCCGCATTCCCATTCCGAGGGACATGCGCTACTACCTACTAATTGACCTGGGCGGCCAAGCCTGAGCTAGCATGTGTATAGCTATCCTGAACTCAGCATAGGCAACCTGCTTGGGTACGTGATCCTCATGGGCTGGTGGGGCCTGCTGATGCCCATCTCCATTGCTATTTTAGTGGCCATTTTTATTCCTGTTTCTTCTTTCGTTAACTCGGCGAGGGGGCATGATTTTGCAAATGTGTATAGCACGAGTTAGAAGGATAGAGAGGCATTTCATTGCACAACATAGATCATGAAGGAAGGGAACATTTCTTAAACGTCTCATAGCCTCTTCATCATAAGTGTGGCGCACTTCACACCCATGAAAAAGACTCTACTTAACGCGGCTTTCAGACACCCTAGGACACTTCAAAACCTAATGCTCTAATACCAAGTTTTTCACGACCCAAATCGAGACATGGGACAAGAAACCCCGAAATGCTCCAGGTCGACCTATGGAATGAACATAACGTCTAAACTCAACATAATAAAGCATAAATTCAACATACAATATTACTGAAGTCCGCATACATAACAAGCTAGAACGGAATCATAAATGACAAGCTTATTTCTACATACTATCCGAAAGCCTCTAACATACAAGTGAGTTGATGGGAGAGCACCCCCAACTAGATCGACAAAGACTGAAACTGAAAGGAACATAATAAATATAAATAACTAAATGTCCTCGAAGGATGAGGACTCACCAACAACCAGCTGGTCAGGTCAGAGAGGGAGCCAAGGGCAAAGGATGCTGCTAAGACTAATCCCTCGGACCTATATCATGAAACGATACAGTATAGAGTGTGAGGTTAGTACTTGAAATGTACTGAGTATGCGAGGTAAGCAAAACAGATAATTAAAATCCACAATAGTTCATAAGCGTAGGACAACATGATCATCAAGTAAATATCATAATCTAGCATAAGGGATCAAGGTTTCAAAATATTCATAAATCGGTCATAATCATAATAATAGGAAAAAAGCTTCATTAAACATGACTTGACCCAAAGTAACATAAATATAACCATGCATAAATAATGAGGAACAATGGGAGGACTTGTCATAACAACCACCATCATGATAGAGCTTACATGATGTCCCAACTATCTCACTCTAGTGGGCAGAGCCATCGCAGGCTTGCCAAGCAAGGGATGTTCAGTATGTGATATCACGAAAAGGGGCATCCATTAACATTTCGGTCACAACCCAAAACTGGGGTAGGGCGCAACTGGCAGTCGATTCATGATTGATCGAGAAACCAGCTATATGACATCTATAACTATAACACTTAGGCCATCCAGGTCACCTGTCAGAATCAACTGAAGAATAAACTGGACCCATAAGGTCTCAACAATACGGGGTAAACAATCGAAATGAAACCAAGGCAATTAGTGTGCTAAACCAAGCAACAATAAGCCGACGAGGCCACAAACTGAATAACACTGTACACACTAAGTCCACAAAGCCTCT
>JACEIK010009845.1:11272-26717 GCA_018107945.1 Datura stramonium | reverse complement strand
TTCTGTCCAAAACGCCACAAGACAGTTCACCAACACACCAAACACACCTCCAACTTCTAGTCTTGTAATCAAAAATTCAAGCAAGGATAGTAGTAGAATCATTACCTTTTATATTTGTGTTTAATCCCTACCAAGAGTGAACGTATATGTAGCTTAGGAGATCTTCAGAAACGCAGCAAATTCACCGCAGCAACACTGCCCAACTGTAGACAAAACAGCCACCAACACACCACCTTCACCTTATGGTAGATCCTCTTCACTTAGCTTTAGTTTAATGGAGTTTAGCTTAGTGTTTTCCTTAGTTGTTTGCTGGAAATTTGAGAGAATTTCAGAGGATAATAAGGCACCTTAATTCTGGAAACATTGAAAATGATTTGATAAGTCATGACTTAAAATTTAAAGCAAGTTGGGCAGTGGCCAACTTACTGCCCAATAGTCTCACGGTAAAATACCTATAACTTCTTACTCCAATTTCCGATTGACGAGCGGTTTGATTTTCTGAAAACTATACACAAATACCTTTAATTTTATTGGTTCTAGGACTTTTAATTCATCATATAATAGGAGATATGGTTATTTAAAGTTGACCCTTACTTATGAACTTCACATACTCTTCGGTTTTCTGTTTTTACACATTTCCCTTGTCATCTACGACAAATATACAACCCGTACTTCCCTTAATATAGCATACAAATATTAAATAATTACCAATAATTTCCTGGGGTGTAACAATTTCGATATATATAAACCTACGGTGGCACGTAGTTCTGAGATACCAGTTTAGTCCTTTGAACATCGGGCTACTTGGTGCTAGACACTGCTCCCAAAAATATTCACATTAGGGCTCGTATAGTAATCGTAAAATCCCTCATGAATTTTATGGCCAAATAAATAATAACATTATTTATCCCCATTTAAAATAAATGATTAGCGATGAACAAGGGCCGTGAATTGGCAAAGATTCATAAATCCATAAATCATGAAATCTATGCATACATGTAAAACATCTATAATATTGACATTTCATAAATCCATGATAAGTACTTGGGAGAAATCAAATCACAAAGCATAAATCACAATTGGGCTAATTAAGATTAAGATCATAGTGAAATCATAACGTGACTTTTCATAAGAACATGCATAATTTGGCATAGTTTAATTATGATTTGAAACTAAAATTTAATAACTAAAATAGTTATAAATTCTTCACATAGATCATAAAACATGATTTGATACATGAAGGGGATTGATCCATAGATAGATCGTAGAGAATTTCGCAAGAAGTGGAATATACCCCCATAAGATTATGAAACTTGAGTCTAGAATTGAAATCCATGGAATTTAGAAGGATTTAGAGCATGAGAGTGAAAGGAACTCTCATTCATAGCCTCACATACCTGGGTAAGTTGATCTTACACTCTTCCTTGAATGCCCAAAGGAAATTGAAGGAGAATTGATGGATTTTAGCCTTAATCACCCCTAGGAACCTTCTAATATTGCATGCATGGAGAGGAGTGATTTAGAATGAGCTAAACTATCTTAAAACAATCCTAACTAAGCTTAAGACAACATACTTTATCCCTTAGGAACTTAGGAATTATGGAAAAGCCCTTAATAAATTTTGTAGGAAATTGCACACTACTAGTCCCAATGAGGGACTGGACAAACTAGTGCCCTCTAACCACGACTCATGGTCACCTTCTCATGATCAACACTGGGATCTTGCTTTCCTTGGTCACCACGGGGGATACCATGACTCGTGGTGTACCTGATGATTCGTGGTGATGACCCGTTAGGTACACTGCCCATTTTCCTTCATCCTTCAAACAACCATTGTCCATGGTTGACCTAACGAATCGTGGTGCTGCCACGACTCGTGGTCACACCCGTGGTCACCCCAAATATGAAATTTCCAATCATGGCCAAACCCTTCCCCATAAGTCACTTAATTACTTGTGGTGTTCCTGATGGGTCACTGGACGACTCATCCTGTGACCTGGTGCAGAAAGTTCTATTTTCTCCATTTCAACTCCCAGGTCTGATCTTAGGGTTTTTGGGGTATTACACTAAGTAAGTGAATGTATATGATAATAATGAATGAATAAGTAACTGTACTAAAATAACATGAAATGACCAACCGAATACTATAAACTGATAAAACTGAACTATAACTGATATGGTCAATAATGACCCTAACTGATGGTCATAAGATGTCCTAAACTGAAATACTAAGCTGAGCTAAACTGATCTGAACTGGACTAAGACTGAAATGGAAAGTGGGAGAGTCTATAACCATCAATAGGACCCAATACACCTTTCTAGGGTATAAAGGCATGAACTGGGTGATCACAAATCTGGGCCCATTCGGGACAAAATAACCTACGGTGGCAACGTAGTTCTGGGAACCTAGGTGTGATGGAGCGCGGACTCTCTCGGTGCTATGTCCTACTCCCACTGGATAGTCCTAACATGAATAATACTACCAATTGATAGCTCAAAACTGGGGCCTAAGACTAAATCAGGTATACTTATCTGAAAGTACCTTGAGAGTCTTATAAAAGAAGAAGTAAAGAAAAACCAACCCTAGGTGAGTTTCCTCATTTCTCCCTCGCTCCTGTCTTCTTTCTAGAAAATAATACATGATAAATGAAAATAAGAGCTAAGTGTTTAGCTTATAGTAAGTGAGAAATTGTAATATTTGGCTGAGCATGAACTGCCTCTGTGTCATGGACTGCCTCTGTGTCATGGACTTGGACGCCTCAATTTGCCTCCATGACACGGCCCAAATGCACATGCATATTTGAAATTGGCCTCGGCATGGCATGGCTGGGTGTCGCACAGCGTGGCACGCCATGGGATGCAGAGACTGTCCGGCATGGCACGGAGCCAGAGCGCTGGTGCAATGCCTGGCATGCCATCTCGCACGCAGGAAGGCCAGGCGTGGCACGGGCATGGGCATGACACAGGGCTAGCATGACACGCTGCATGGCGCACAATCCTGCTAGCGTGGCACGCTGGTTAGCACGATAATGCACACTTCTTGACATCTTCATGGGACGTCTTTGCCTTTCATTTCGAGCTTCCTCCTTACTCATGCATCCTCATATTTAAGCCCATCCTTAGCACTTTTCACCTATAAACAAGGGCTAATCACATTGGTTATTTCATGCACATAGATATACAAAATTATATGAGAATGTAATTAAATAAATTAACAAACATGACTCGAAATATGGTATAACATAGCACTTGGGCATGTAAATACACCCAAGATCACTATTCCACACTTAAAGCCTTGTTCATCCTCGAACAACTCCATTACATCTTATGCACACGAAGGACTCACACATAACCAACTAAAGAAAGATAACTCAAGCTAAGGCTACAACGATTGTTTAACATAGCAAGTTTAAAATAAATCATTCAGTATATAAACAACTAAAATCACATAAAACTAAGTTAAGATCTCCTAGACTCAAGAATCGACTCTTAAACCACAGCAAACTCATGCACAATAAATAATCAAGAATCCAATATGAATTTCATCCTTCCTCAAACATGTGCCCTCACAATAAGAGAGATATCCATTTTCACTCTCAATTGTTCAAATTATACAAGTATGTGTATATAAATACATTTGCACTCACTCTCACAAATAATTCACATGCAACATGCAACGACCCATAAGCTTGCCCTTAGTGTTTTACTTCACTAATTTAGGAACGTTTGAAAGTAAGATCAAGTAGGACTTATCGGGTTGTAATGTCATCTAAGGGACAGGTAGTTACTATTCTAGCTAGTAATAGTGACTATCTTCCCTAAGCTCTTTTAATACATCACTTTTGCTCTCGTTAAGCTCCTTCTCTTCCTATATTTCACCTTTTACTCTGTTTAACTCATCAATTTCCTCTTTCGCTTCCCTATTTCTTTAAGCACACTTATCTTATTAGTAAGGAGTACTTAAGAAACTTTTTCATTCCTTTGTTCTCTTACTCCCAACCAATACTTATGCATTTTAAACAAGTACACCTCTCATCTTTTCTTCAACTTCCACAACTATTATTTCCCTTCTTTTTCGAAATTCTCACTTCTTTAACTTTTTTTTGCATTTCACTTAAGCTCTTAGGAGTTTTGGATCAAATTCAAAGCTACTAAAAAAGGATTAGGCATATGTTGTAGCTGTCAAAGAATAGGCTTAAGGCTCGAAAGGGCTAACTACGATTAAACGTTAAAGCAAGTAAAGCAAAGGATGAAAATTAGGCTCATTCAAAGAAATGCCTAAATCATCTCTTACCTTTAACATCCCTCATTTCATTTTGTATACACCAGGGAAGTTCTAGACACTACACAATAGCATGGAATATTTAGAAAACCTTACACTCAGTGCACATGCTCAATTCAAGACAGATTCAGTAGACTCTTAACTCAGCTAATCACAAGAATTTAGAATTATGCTTTAAGCATATGGATTCATATTCAAGAGCCTATATGTATCAAGAAAATTCATACAATTGTTCCACATGCTTCACAATTAAAACCACTTGCATCTTACAATAATGTAAAACACTCCACAAGAGCATTAAGCACTCAACTAGTTAAGGGCTCAAACACAAAACCTACTAACTAATTTTTCTCTCAAGACAATTGTCATCCATCCATCATCGGAAAAAGTCCCTAACTATGACTAAAATAGATATTTACAGACAAAGAAAATTTTTATTCTCGGTTCAAAGTGCCCCCCTTCAGAAAAGAACCAAAAAGAAAAATCAAAGGGTGGATGGATTGTGCTCAACTCAGTATTCAAATCAATCAATATTATACCAAGCACCAAATTCACCCGAAACCAACCTCAAAAAAATTTTAATTTACCCCTCACCCCATATTTAAAATATTCTATGTCCTCAAAGCATCAGTTAAACTCAAAAAAATATGAGAGATACTTCCTGAGGCCTCTAGGCCTAGCTATAAGCTTGTTTTCATCCATTAAAGAACACGTGAGTCACCGATGCCTCAATTGAAATTTTCCATGCTCCTTAGCTTCTATTTCTCAGGGTACTCAGAATTCCCCTTTTTCCTGTCCTTAATTCACAACAACAATAACAAAAAGTAAATTAAAACAAAAAATAAAAATAAAAACAAAAATAAAATGTACCTGTGGTGTGCAACCATATGCGGTCGTACAAGTAGTAAAGTGACTCTGAAGAGCCGGATGTCGAACCCACAAGGACTTGACTAATTCAGCGAATATTCAAGTTCAAGTGCTAAATTAAGTTTCAAAAGTGTGGTTTAAAGATTTCGAATGTTTTATCTAAATCTAAGTGGTGATCACAAGATAATTTGAAAAAACAGTAATAAGAAGCATCTCGAGTTAAGGCCTGAAAATCATGCAATGCTAAACTTCACAATGGTTCAAGTATTGAAAATTCATTTGTTGTCTCACCAAGTTAATTGAAATGTTCATCGTCTTTCGAGCCTCTAAACACAACAATTTATTCTCAAACCTACATCATTGAGCAGGGATGTGATATCCTAATTCATGAGAAATTAACAATGTGGATGTGGTTTACGGGGTTTATGCCCTTGATTATGGACTTTTATACCTCTAACCATTTAACCTAGAATTCACTTCACAACTACGTCTGAGGGTGGTGATGTGACAATGTAATCCTAAGTGTCTATTATCTTCCCGTTTAATTAACCAATCAAGGTGAATTAGGTATATTGCTATCCTAACTGTGACTCCATTCTTGAAGACAAGAACTTGCTACCTGCATTCTTAGTTCTAACCTAGGGTTACTCTTTAAAGCTTTTCCCTAAGCTTAACAAGTACATTTCAATGTTGTTCAAGCATTAAAATGATAATTAACAAGAATGCAAGACAAATCAACAAAGAAAACTTGAATAAAAGATGAAATTCACACAATTACAATCATGGCATATGGCCTCAACCCTAGAAGAAGGGTTTTTTCCAAACATGTTAGTACAAGCATTCAAAGACATGTTTGAATTCAAGTACTTACAAGAATGTTAAAGAAGATGTAAAGAAAAACCAACCCTAGGTGAGTTTCCTCGTTTCTCCCTTCGCTCCTCTCTACTTTCCAAAAAATAATATGTGATAAAAGAAAATAGAAGCTAAGTGTTTAATTTATAGTAAGTGAGAAATTGCAAAATTTCGTCGAGCATAGACTGCCTCCGTGTCACGGACTTAGATGCCTTAATTGGCCTCTGTGACATGGCCCAAATGCACATGCCTACATGAAATTGTCCTCAACATGGCATGGTTGGGCGTCACCCGTATGGCATGACATGGGATGGGAAGTCTAGTCGGCGTGGCAGGGAGCCTACGCGCAGGCGCAATGCCTGGCATGCATATCGTGAGCAGGAAGACTAGGCATGGCATGGGTAAGGGCGTGACATAGGGCCAACATTTATCGTTGCTTGGTGTACCATCCTACCAGCGTGGCACGCTGGTTGGCATGGCGGTGTACACTTCTTGACATCTTCATGGGACTTCTTTGCCTTTCATTTCGATCATCCTCCTTACTCGTGCATCCTCATATCCAAGTCTATCCTTAGCATTTTTCACTTAAAAACAAGGGTTAATCACATTGGTTAGTTCATGCACATAAATATACAAAATGACATGAGAATATAATTAAATACATTAACAAACATGACTCAAAATACGGTATAACATAGCACTTGGGCATGTAAATATTCCCAATATCACCATTGAGCTTGAGAACAAGGATGGTAAAAGGTTCAAGGTAAATGGACAATGAGTGAAGTTGTATATGGAAAACACCGAGGAGGTAAGGGAAATCAAATTGGTGTATCTTTATGAAGCCTAAATAATCAAGGAAGTTACGTTGTGCCGTGACATTAAATCAGGCATTGCACAGGAGGCAATCCATGAATGGTCAGTGAAGTCTGAGTAGCTGATAGGAATGCTTAGAGCGCCACAAGTATGTCCCTCTCCCAATTCTTACATTTTAACTGCTTTGTGGACAAAGCATGCTTTTTTAAAAAGGGGGATATACTTTTTTTTGGTTTTTGACTTTGTCTGGGGGTTTTTATTGTCGTATTTCTTTTCCCTCGGACATGCTATCTAGTAGAACCGACATGTTTAGGATTTTGTTATTTGTTTAATTAGAAGTAGCTTAGGAGTACTTTACAGTCGATAAATGTACATGTTTTGATGTTTTGATAAAAACAATGACCGTTTTTAAAAAAAATTGGTGTTAGCTATGTATGTTGATTGTAAAGCATGACTTCCATGGATCTTTGTATGGAATTTGATATATTAACATGTGTAGTTTTAGCTTAGTTGTGAATAAACCAGATAGGTAGAATAAATGTAAACCTGTACCATGTGTGATTGGGGATTCTTACCCAGTTCAATACTGTGTAGAGGATCTAGAACTTGCCCAATTGGTCTTTACATAGGTTGTAGGACAGTTGGTTAGGAAAGTATCATAGGCCATTTTTTATTTGGCCCACTTTTAGCCTATATTACCCTATCAAATAAAAATAAATCCCTTGATCCCATGTTTGAGCATAAAGTTGATCTTTTTTGTTGATTAGCCCATTCACCTTCTCTATTTTGTTTGTAATGAACCTTTTTTGCCATGATCCCTCCTTGGACATTGTAAACCTCAACCCAAAAAAAATGCCTAAGTTGAGGGTGGCTATTATAGGGATGCATAGATGAGGTGTGGGAGAAAAGTAGAAAAAAGTTGGCCAATAAAAGGTTTGGTGTGGTGAAGAAAAATGAAAGAAAAAGAGAAAAATAAAAATGCAAGAAATGAAGTTGAAAATAAAAGAAAAAAAGAAGAGAAAATGCACCACATCCACAAATGAAAGTTAAATGGAGAAAAAGGGAGGAAAACTAATAAGTGGAAAACTCATAAAAGGAAAACGGGGTGAAAAGTGAAAATTGAAGCCACAGTGTGTAGTTCCAAGGAGCGTTAGTCATTATTTTCATATCTACCATTCCCAACCCGAAGCCTATATTACAAGCCAATAAAATCCCTATAGTGATCCTAGCCTAACTGTCTAAAAAACTGAAGTAGAGAAAATAAGGGCAAGCCTATGGTATCCGTTGTGCAGTATTTGGAAATTCTTTATGAGAGTAAGATTCTACTTGACTAGTCGTAAGAGTCATTTGTATATATTTGTGAGTGTTGGGGACTTCATTTGTTATGAGGGTACATGGTTTGTGTTGCATTCTGCCTGTTGTGTATGTAAATAACATTGGTGGTAGCTTAATTCCCTACTAATAGTTGGATGCCATAACGACATCCCTATGGGTCATGAGTTGAAGTGGAACATAAGCATAACTGACTTGGGTTTGAATGAAAAAGGGATCAGTATCTGATAATGGTTGTATGTGCAAATTTTGTTGCGTTGGCTTTCTATTTTACTTTCTAGTCAAGAGTCATTTTATAGTTTTGTTTTGTTTGCCTGAGGACATGCAAAAGTCTTAAGTTGAGGGTGTTGATGTGATATGGGTTTATGTCTTAAGTTGAGGGTGTTGATGTGATATGGGTTTACAACACTTTCAACACTTAAAATTGAGAAAATATGTATAATCTTAGGTGTGTTTATATAGATATGATGCACTTTTGCTTTGTTTTCAGGGAAATCAGGTGTTGGAGTTGAAATATGTAAAAGAAGGAAAAAGAATGCAGAAAATGGACTAAGTGCAGGCCTCAATATGAGTTGTACCTTGATTGTACAAGCCATTTTGTGATTGGTGATACATTCCAGAAAGCCTGCTCAAGACCAAGGCAAAGTACGACTCTTGGTACAAGCCATACCAGAGCAATCGTGGAAAAATACAGAAGGATGCACTTTGACTAGTCTCCTAGTGGGGTAGAAACCATAATTCGTGATGACTGCCTACCACCCGTACCAAGGATGGTGAACTTCAAAAAGAATGTTGAATGGAAGATTCCATGGTACGAGAGGCAACCACGAGTCGTAAGACAAAGGTACATGTCATACAAAGACTGTAATACTCCGAAAGTGCCTAAGATTAGACCCGGGATCAAAATCTGAAGTTGGCTAAAAAACTGGGAAAAAGTCATAGGACGGGTGATGTAACGACTCTTGGTTTGAAACCATGGGTCGTTCTTAGCAATCGTGGGAGGAATTGGACCTCGGCAGTTGAGGATACCACAGGTCATCCAAAGACTCATGGTGAGAAGTGATGACCCGTGGTCACAAATTATGGTTTGGATTGCCAGATTTTCCAGTGGATATAACGGATGGATACCACAACTCGTTGGAAGCAGTCGGGGTGAGGCTCGTGGTAAGGGAAGTTTAGATTTTCAGGAAAGCTGACAACGATCGATCTAACGACCCGTTATTTGAAGCAATGACTCATCCTGTCGAGTCATAGGAAGAATCTGAAAACATGAAGTAAGGCAGTGGACCCAATGATTCGATACCACGAGTCGTGGTATCATGCAACGACTCGTGGGATCAGTCATTGGTTTACCCAGATCAATTTTTTAGGGATTTTTAATTAAGGGTACTTTTGATCTTTCTATACTCTAAGGCCCTAAACTATGTTGTTTTAAGTATTTTTCTGGGCATGATAAGATAGGTTAATCCCTTTTTGCATAAGTCCTTATCATGCATGCAAATTAAGAGGATTTTACAGAGATCAAGCATAGTTTCAAGCTTTTCCCAATCAATTCCCTATTGGGCATTCAAGGAACTCTAGAATATGATCTTACCCAGGTATGTAAGGCTATGAATGGGTGATTTCTTCCACACTCATGCCCCTCCTCTGCGATTTTACTAAAATTTCAATAAAAACTCATGGGGTTTTGAAGTTGATTTAATTAAAATTATAATGATATGATAGTGGGTTTTATGATTTTTGAATCTAATTATATTCTATGGGTTTTAATCAGTTTTTTATGATTTAAATTTTTCAAAATGTTATCAATTTCATTTATATTGAATCAAGCCTAATTATGCATGGTCCATGATGAACCGATTTATGATCTACTTCTCTATTAATGATATTTACAATGCCCAGCATGAATTATGAGTTAAATTATGTATTCAAATCAATTACCCATCATGATCTTATGAATCACAAGCTATATGCATGTTCTACAAGTATATTTGAACTTCCGAATCATGAATCATGTTTTGGCCGACTCACGGGCCTCATCTCATGGCTAGTTCACGTATCTACACGCATTCTTCTAATTATCATGATTTAACTAGCCCATGAACTCATGCATATATTACTATGAGAACTATATATGTTTTGAGAGTAGTATCGAACACTGAGTAGGTTTAGGACTCAAGTTAAGCCTCGGATCTCATAAACTACGTGCCACCGTAGGTATATTGGGACCTCTTACATGATTGTCCCCGTCTCAATTGGCCCTTTTTCATGGTGATATCACACCCTTCATGGTTCTACCCTTGGCAAGGTACGAACGGCCTCCCGACTAGGTTTACAGGTCAAACTTCATGTATTCTCATATGGGGTATGTTGGTTAAGAGAATCTCCCACTATTCCTCATGATTTATGCGTGTTTATGATTATTTATTTTGGCTCAAGTCATGTTAAATAAAGCTATTCTCTTATGATTACGATTATGTTGTATTACGAATGTCTTGAAAACCTTGAGCCCTATAATATGTTAGGATGTTTATGATTTGAGCATGATGTACTACTCTTATGATCATTATGAGTTTTATATATGTTTTAAATATCCGTTTTACTTACCTTGCATACTCAATACATTCCACATACTGACCACATACTTTCTATGTTGTATCGTTTCATGATACATGAACCGACTCTCAGGATCACCCTCCTCAGTAGTGCTTCAGAGATTGCTATCAGTGTATTTTGTGAGTCCTCAAGTTCCGAGGGCCACATGTTCAGACTCTATGCTTTTCTTTCAGTTTTAGAATTGTTGGGTTAGTTGGGGAGTTGTCCCAACAACCCATCTTTCATGATTCGAGGCTTTTCAGACTACATGTTGTAATCAACCTTTATGTATGAATTTTGTACCAGCTTCCCCCTTTACTATGTTATAATTATGTCTTCCCTATGCTAAGTCTTTCGCTCATGTGATTGAATTGGATGTAAGCTCATGACATGGGTTGACTTGGGGTCTCCCGGTGCTACTTGTCCCGTGTCTACGATCCGGGTGTACGTCTGGGTCATGAAAAACATGGTATTAGAGCCATAGGTTTTAAAGTGTCCTAGGGAGTCTAAAAGTCGTGTCAAGTAGAGTCTTTTTCATGGGTTTGAAGTGCACCACACTTATGAAAAAGAAGCTACTAGACTTTTAGGAAATGGTCTCTTCTTTCATGATCTATGTCGTGTGATAAAGTCCTTTATTCTTCTAATTCATGCTATTCACGCTTGCAGAATCATGCCTCCTCATCGAATGAACTCCAGAAGGAATGGTAACGGTAATGATCATGAGGGTGTCCATAATGGTGAGCATCAGCCAACCCCACCCGTTCACGAGGAGCACGCACCATAGCCAGCTGCGCACGCTGAGTTTAGGGTAGCGATTCAGATGTTGGCACAGGCCATGACTGCCTAGGTTTAGAATTGGACAGTGGCGCATTACCCTCATAATGGGAATATGGTGGAAGTTAGGGTGAGGGATTTCTTAAGAATGACCCCTCCTGAATTGACAGAGTCGAAGATAGGCCAAGATCCACATGACTTCATTGAGAAAATTCTGAAGCTCACCCAGGTTATGGGGGTGAACAATGGAGAGTGTGTTGAATTGACCTCCTAGAAGTTGAAGGGAGTGTCTCATACATGGTTCAAGAAGTGGAGAAATGCCAGGGTAGTGTGTGCAGGCCCGATAGGCTAGGAGTTCCACGTGGCATTTATGGATCGGTTCTTTCCTCGGGAGATGAGGGAGCTCAAGGAGGCCGAATTTGTTAATTTGAAGCAGGGTAACATGACCGTTCAGGAGTATGAATTAGAGTTCACCCGATTATCTAAGTATGCTCCGGAGTTGGTGGCGGATCAGAGGGCTCAAGTGAGTCGTTTTGTGCATGGGGTGGCGGATTACTTGGACAAGGATTGTCGGATCGCCATGCTTCATTGGGATATTGACTTTACCCGTATTGTATTGCATGCAAAGCAGATGGCGTCGATCTACAGGAGGCATAGAGAGGCCAAGAGGGCCAGGACCGACAGGTATGGGGTTTCTCAGATTAGGTCTGGGGGTGGACAATGTCAGCAGTCTCAACACAGGGCTATCGCTCCAGCTCCATCATCAGCCAGCACGCCATCTAGATTCAGGGGAGATCGTAGGAGCAGAGCTTTAGAGTCGAGAGGCCAGGGTAGCATGCAGGTGGAGCACACATTTCTAGTTTGTGTGGGGTGTGGCAAGAATCACCTCGGGAGGTGCTTAGTTGGCCTGGTGCTTATTTCGGGTGTGGAAAACCCGGACACATACTTAAGGATTACCCCTCAACCAGATCAGGGGTCGGAGGAGCCCATGTGACAGCAGCCAGTTCTACCGCTCCAGCAGCACGTCCACCTCAGCAGGGTGCCTCTACTAGTTCAAAAGCAGGCGGTCAGCGCCAAAACAGGTTTTACGCTCTAGTACCCTGCCAGGAGCAGGAGGCTTCTCCAGATGTGGTCACTGGTATGTTGCAAGTCTTCCATATTGATGCTTATGCCTTGTTAGATCCAAGAGCTACTTTGTCTTTTGTGACTCCCTATATTGCTAGTAGTTTTGGAGTTATCCCTGAAATTCTGTCAGAACCGTTCTCCGTCTCTACTCCATTTGGTGAATTAGTTGCAGCTAGACTGGTGTATAGAGGTTGCCCCATTACAGTATTGCATAAGGTCACCTCCGCAGGCTTAGTAAAGTTAGCTATGACTGAATTTGACATCATTTTGGGTATGGATTGGTTGTTTGCATGTTATGCTTCGATTAATTGTGGGACCCATGCGATGGAATTTTGATTTTTGGGTCAGTCAGTTTTGGAGTGGAAGCATAATTCAGCTATGCCAGCCAGTCATTTTATTTCATATCTTAAGGCTAGAAAAATGATTTCTAAGGGTTGTATGTATCACCTAGTTAGGGTTAAGGATGTTGAGTCCGAGACCCCGACTATCCAGTCAGTTCCAATGGTGTGTGAGTATCCGGAGGTTTTTCCCGATGATTTTCCAGGTGTACCTCCGGAGAGGGAAATTGATTTTGGTATTGATCTCTTGCTCGATACATTTTCTATCTCTATTCCTCCTTACAGGATGGCTCCACCCGAGCTAAAAAAGTTAAAAGAGCAATTGAAGGACTTGTTTGATAAAGGTTTCATTAGACTGAGCAAGTCTCCATGGGGTGCACTGGTTCTCTTTGTCCGAAAGAAGGATGGTTCCCTTCGCATGTGTATTGATTATCGGTAGTTGAATAAGGTCACCATCAAGAATAGGTACCCTTTAACTAGGATTGATGATTTGTTTGACCAGCTCCAGGGTGCCAGATGTTTCTCAAAGATAGATCTCAGGTCCGAGTATCATCAGCTTAGAGTTCGGGAGTGTGATATGCCGAAGACAATCTTCAGAACCCGGTATGGCCATTATGAGTTTGTAGTTATGTCATTTGGACTACCTAATGCTCCTGCAGCTTTTATGGACCTGATGAACAGGGTGTTCAAGCAATATCTAGGTATGTTCTTTATCGTGTTCATCGATGACATCCTTATATACTCTTGGAGCGAGGAGGAGCATGCCGCTCATTTGACAAGTAGTGCTGCAGACTCTCAAGGATTGTTAGTTGTACGCAAAGTTCAGTAAGTGCGAGTTTTGGTTGGACTCGGTTGCATTTTTTGCCATGTTGTATCGAGTGAGGGAATAAAAGTATATTCTCATAAAGTTGAAGCGATGAAGAATTGGCCCAGAACGGTGAATCCTTAAGAAATTCAGAGTTTCTTGTACCTAGCAGGCTACAACTAGAGATATTTTGAGGGCTTTTCATCAATTGCAGCCCCATTGACCAGGTTGACTCAGAAAAAGGTAAAGTTCCAAGGTTAGAGGCTTGTGAGAAAAGCTTCCAGGAATTGAAGACCCGACTCACTTCAGCACCAGTGTTGACCCTAAATGAGGGTATGGATGGTTCTGTTGTGTATTGTGATGCTTCGCGAGTCGGACTGGTATGTGTGTTGATGCAGCATGGGAAAGTGATAACATATGCCTCAAGACAATTGAAAGTCCATGAGAAGAACTATCCGACCCATGATCTTGAGTTGGCCGCAATGGTGTTTGCATTGAATATATGGCAGCATTACTTGTATGGGTCCATGTGGACGTGTTCACAGATCACAAGAGTTTGCAATATGTGTTCACACAGAAAGATCTCAATCTTCGGCAAAGGAGGTGGTTAGAGCTATTAAAGGACTACGACATGAGTGTCCTTTACCACCCGGGCAAAGCTAATATGGTAGCGGATGCACTTAGTAGGCTCTCTATGGAGAGTGTATCCCACGTGGATGGGGGGAAAGAAGGAGTTGGTGAAAGATGTCCATCAACTTGCAAGGTTATGAGTTAGATTGGTCGACTCAACCGATGGCGGTGTTGTTGTGTACAATGGATCAGAATCGTCCTTGGTGGTTGATGTCAAATCTAAGCAAGATGAGATCCGATTTTGAGGGAATTGAAGGAAGCGATGCGGAGTCAAAGGGTGGAGGTTTTCTCCCAAGGGGGTGATGGTGTGCTATGATACCAGGGTCGTCTATGTGTTCCAGATGTTGATTATTTGAGAGGTCGGATATTGCATGAGGCACATGGTACCAGATGTTCTATCCATTCGGGATCCACTAAGATGTATCGGGACTTTCGAGGAATCTATTGGTGGGATGGTATGAAGAAGGATATTGCAAAGTTCGTAGCCAAATATCCAAATTGTCAACAAGTCAAGGTTGAAAATCAAAGGACGGGAGGAGTACTTCAAGATATTAGCATTCCTACTTGGAAGTGGGAAGATATTAATATGGATTTCATTACAAGACTACCTCGTACTCATCGACAATACGACTCCATTTGGGTAGTGGTAGAAAGGTTGACCAAGGAGGCATATTTCGTACCAGTCAAAACCACAGATTTAGCGGATGATTATTCCAAATTGTATATTTGGGAGTTGGTTCGACTTCATAGAGTACCCTTGTCTATTATTTCAGACCGAGGTACTCAGTTTACCTCCCAGTTCTGGCGGTCTTTTCAGAAGGGACTCTGGACTCAAGTTAAGCTCAGCACAGCCTTTCATCTGCAAAGGGATGGCCAAGCCGAACAAACAAGACTCTTGGGTACATGTTAAGAGCATGTGTGATAGATTTCAAAGGTAGCTGGGATGATCATTTACCCTTGATCGAATTTGAAAATAATAACAGCTATCGCTCTAGCATCCAGATGGCACCGTTCGAGGCTCTATATGGG
>JACEIK010009843.1:32509-43260 GCA_018107945.1 Datura stramonium | reverse complement strand
ATATAGATAGATTGATGTGTTAGTATAGCACCTGGGTTGGGGTTGCCCTCTGTTAGAAGCCTTCCATGACCGCCCCAGGGTTAATAGTTGTGTCGCTCGCCCGCCAGGGGTGAGGATACGTCGCTCTACAGATCGGCATGCCGTCCGCAAGGGATGAAGATGGGGATCCAGATCCTCATATGCCGTGGTTGGCCTTATACACACCCTCGCCGAGCGTTTACGCCTGGGGTGTAGATATCAGGAGTCCTCCGGACTCAAACACAGCTACAGTTCAGGGGCCAAGAAGGCTCAGTTGTAGACCCAGGGTATCAGTAGGTTGGCTACTGTACCAGTAGAGTTGTAGACACCTGAGTAGGGCTATATAGATTGAGATGTGCTCGCCAGGACTTATGGGGGCCTGAACGAGTTATTCCATGCTGATTGTACCTCCCGTCTTATGGGGGCCAAGTGGAGTTCTTATATGAATTCTTGTCTGCTAGTTGTAGTATATAAATGTGTAAGTATGCAGTATTAGCTTATGTACATGTAATGTCAGTTAGATGCTGATTACGAATCAACAGGCGTACAAGTTAATATTTCGGCACTTCTTTTTATTTACTTCTAGTCCTATTCAGCTTAACTATTGCCTTACATATTCGGTACCTATTGTACTGACGCCCTTCCCAGGGCACTGCATTACTTTCCTGCAGGTACAGATAGATGAGGAGCGGGTCCCTCATAGTTTCAATCAACCGTACAAAACCGTTAGCTCCCTTCTTTCGGGGCTTTTGTGATAGAGGTTTATTCCTTTTGTTTGTACAGAATGGGTAGGTCGGGGCCCTGTCCCAACCATCTTATTACCCCTAGAGGCTTGCTGATTGTGTTACTTCCCTGTGGTTAGATAATATCAGCCGTGTGGGGCCCATATGTGCTTTAGATGGTGTGTGTTGGTCGTGTGGGGACCTATTTAGCTGTTGATTGGCTGCCTTATCGTCCCGTATAGAACTCCCTATGATTGTTTGTCTCTGGTTAGCTGTTTACTTTCACAGGGGATATAAGCCTTGTCGGTCGGGGGTTGTATTTACAGCCGCTATATAGCCCGTTGTTTTCTTGATTCCACAGTTAGAGTCAGCCCTGCACTAGAGGTGCTTAGGCTCAGACAGCTCAGCAGTTCAGGTTCTAGTAGGGCACCAGGTGCCAGTGATGCCTCCCAAGGTGGGGTGTGACATGAATATAAAGTCTGAACTGAAATGACACGCAATGACCAACAGGTAAGCTAAACTGAACTACTGATGTGATCTGAAATGGTAAAGATGACCCTATCTGATGGTCAAGGACATGCCCTAAGTCTAAAACACTTCTTCTGAGATAATGTACTGAACTGAGTTAATTTGATAGAGTTGAAACTGAACTGGGATTCTTATTCTGAAACTGGACTAGACTAACTAGTGGGAGAGTCTATCATCGACATATAACAACGTGAGCTAGACGTGGAGTCTGATGTATATGCCCCACCGATAGGACCCAATATACCTTGCTTGGGTATAAATGCATGAACTGGCTGGTCACAAAAGTCTGGGGCCAATCAGGCCAATAATAATTAATTGTAACCTACGTTGGCAACGTAGTTCTGGGAACATGGATGCATTGTCTGCTCGATGCTAAGTCCTACTCCCACTGGAAAACCTATACTTAACTACTAGGCTGATAGCTCGAAATTGGGGTCCAAGACTAGTCAGAGACATAAAACTGAAATTACCCTGAGAGTCTTATCGGACCAGATTCTTAAACTAGGTTCTAGACTGGTCAGAGATGCTCCTTTATAACCATCGTAACCGTCTAAGAACAAACTTAAATCTGAACTGGGGTCCTGGGGCAAGTCAGAGCCATATATCTGAAATGTCATGACTGCCTAGCGGACCAATAAATAAATTCTGATAACTAGGAGATACTACTGACACCTCGAGAATTTCTATAGTCAAACTGATTAGTTGACAATTTCTGCATAGTTCTGAAGGGATTCTACGTTCTAACTAAACAGGACTATTAAGCAGCTAATAGAGAATTCGACTCATTCCGACAACATGGGAATTCCGTAATATAGCAACAACTCAAGAATTCCAAAAAACTAATTTATTAAGTCTAATATTATTTTTATTAATGGAATATCTTCTCCTTTAATATATAAAGAGTTTCAAAGAAAACTCAACCCAAACATGCTTAATTCACTAGAGGGAGATTTTCAAAGAAAATGATCTTCATACAAGATTTCAGGACTTCAATTCACTCTTGCAAGAATCTCGATAATTTATGTAAGAACTGATGAAATTTATATCAATAATAAACAAGAATATCATTCTATGAGAAATTGACGAATAATAACAAGTAATTTCTTCATATTCGAAAAACTCAAGGCTTAAACTAATAGAGAAGTTATGGAAGAATTTTGGGGGACACAAGGGAAGAATAATTTTCCTTGTTGAATACCCACATACCTGACGAAGAAACCTGGAGAAGTCTCTTGAGAATCGAAGAGGAAAGATCTGCCCTAGCTCTTTCTCTAAAATACTCTGAGAGAGAACTCTACGTTCTGTTCTAGAGGGTTTGAGTGGGGAATGAGGAAGAGAACCCGTTACCCCCACTAAAACGTCTGAAATTAATGCTGAAACAACGTAGTTTAAAGCTTGGAAGGGTGGAAAATTACTAAATAGCCCTTAGGACATCGCTGGGAAAAACTGCCAGGTGACCCTAATGGGTCTTGGTGACTGACCACGTCTCGTGGTCACGCCCTTTAGGTACACTGGCTAAAAATTAAACTGAGGCTGGTAACGGGGGACATAACCAGTCGTTACTGGGGACCGTGACTTGTTGCCCCTATTCGTCAAGTACACTGGACAACATAATATTTTCTCAACTCTGGTCTAACCACGAGTGACCTAATGAGTGACCACGACTCATGAAGCCCCTCGTTAGGTACCTTGCCTCCCTCTTTACATTATCCAGCCTCCTCCTCATAGCTCACCTAACGAGTCATGAGGTTACTTAACGAATCGTCAGGTAGGCCGTCCTACAACATTTCTGCAGTTTCAAGATTTTCTGATTTAAGTCCCGGATATTGATTTTGAGTTTCTAGGGCATTAATATATCTCCCCCTTGGAAACATTCGTCCCCGAATGTTAGAAAACACACAGGAAAGCAGAGAATAACAATCAAGGTTCCAGATACTATTCAATTAACTCCAAAACTGACAGAAGAACTACCTCCATTTCAACATACATAACTGAACTGAATTCTCTCTTCATACATACATTCAATAACATAAAAGAGACTTGAACACCTGAACTGAGACATGAAAAAAAAATTGAGTTCTAGCATCAAAACTAATATCTCAAATTGTGCTAGAGCCGGTAGAGAACAAATGCAGGTATTTGGCCATCATATCTGCTTCGGCCTCCCACGTAGCTCCTTCAACCTATAGATTTGTCCATAAAACCTTGAATGAAACTATCTACTTGTTTCTTAGCTTACGAACCTAACGGTAAAGGATCTGTACTGGTACCTTCTCATATGAGAGACTACCCTTTATTTCCAAACTGTCTAATGGCACAACTGAAGTTGGATCTCCGATGCACTTCTTCAGAAGTGACACATGGAAAACTTGATGTACAACTACTAGTTCTGAAGGTAACTCTAGCTCATAGGCCTCATTGCCGATATTCCTCAAAATTCTATAAGGTCCCACATACCTCAAACTGAGCTTCCCTTTCTTTCCAAACCTCATCACCCCTTTCATGGGCAAAATATTCAAGTATACCCAGTCATCAACTGCAAACTACCACTCTCTTCTCCGCACATCGGCATAAGATTTCTGGCGGCTCTTAGCTATTTTCAACCTTTCTTGGATGAGCTGAACTTTCTACATTGCCTCGTGAACCGAATCTTGCCCTATCAAGGTAGCTTCACCAACTTCAAACCACCCTATAGGATATCTACACCTTCTACCATACAATGCTTCAAATGGGGCCATCTGGATGCTAGAATGGTAGCTATTATTGTACGCAAACTCAATAAGAGGTAAATGGTCATCCCAATTACCCTTAAAATCAATCGCGCATGCTCTTAGCAGATCTTTTAGGGTGTAAATGGTCCGCTTAGCTTGCCCATCGGGCTGTGGATGAAAAGCAGCATTGAGTTTGACCTGAGTGCCTAATCCCTTCTAAAAGGACTTCCAAAAGTGTGATTTAAATTGTGTTCCCCTGTCTGAAATGATTGCCAAGGGCACCCCATCTCCCCCTTGGGAGAAAGCTTTTATCTCTTTTCTGAGGACTGCTTCCTTAAGTTTAAGTAAAGTGGGATCCTCATCCTGTCTAGATTTTACTTGAACTACAAAAGATGAATCTGACCCTCTTTGCATTACCACACTACCTTCAGTTGAATCCACTAACTGCACCCCTAACCGGGCTAGTCTATGAACTTCTTTTGCTAACTCCCTCTTTCCTTCCTCAATGTGAGCCACACTTCCCATAGACCATCTGCTTAAGGCATCGGCCACCACATTGGCGTTACCGGGGTGATACAACACACTCATGTCATAATCCTTTAGCAGTTCTAACCACCATCTCTGACGCAGATTTAGGTCCTTATGGCTGAACAGATACTGAAAGCTCTTGTGATCTGTGAACACATCAACTTGAGCCCCGTACAAGTAGTGTCTTCATATTTTTAACACGAATACTACCGCTGCCAACTCCAAGTCGTGAGTTGCATAATTCTTCTCATGAACTTTGCATTTTATGGAGGCATAGGCTATCACTTTTCCCCACTACATCAGAACGCAACCGAGTCCAACTCTGGAAGCCTTACAATAAACAACTAACCCATCTGATCCTTCCGGTAAGGTTAACACTGGAGTGGTAGTGAGTCGAGTCTTCAACTCCTGGAAACTCTTCTCACACACATCCAACCACTGGAATTTCACCTTCTTCTGAGTTAACTTTGTTAGAGGAGATGCTATGGAGGAGAAACCTTCCACAAACCGTCGATACTGACCCACTAAGCCCAAAAAACTTCTAATTTCAGTAAGAGAGGTAGGTTTGGGCCAATACTTCACTAATGCTATCTTATGAGGATCTACTTGTATCCCTTCACTTGAGACCACATGACCTAAGAAAGTCACAGACTTAAACCAGAATTCACACTTGCTGAACATGGTGAATAATTGGCGATCTCTGAGAGTTTTTAATGCTAACCTTAGGTGATTGGCATGATCTTCTTCATTTCTAGAGTACACTAGAATGTCGTCAATAAATACAATGACGAACATATCTAGGTACTGCTTGAAGACCCTATTCATCAAATCCGTGAAGGCTGCTGGGGCGTTTCTGAGTCCAAAGAACATCACCAAAAACTTGTAGTGACCGTACCGAGTTTTGAATGTTGTTTTCGGTATGTCATACTATCTGACCCTTAACTAATGGTATCCTGACCTGAGATCGATCTTGGAGAAACAACTGGCTCCCGAAAGTTGGTCAAACAGGTTATCAATTCTAGGTAGAGGGTATCTATTTTTTATTGTGACTTTGTTCAGCTGATGGTAATATATGCACATTCAGAGGGTACCGTGTTTCTTTCGCATGAATAGAACTGGAGCACTCCAGGGAGAGATGCTGGGTCTAACAAAACCCTTTTCAAGAAAGTCTTTTAGATGCTACTTAAGCTCAACTGGAGCCATTCTATAAGGAGGGATAGAGATGGGATGAGTATCTGGGAGGAGAGCTATTCCGAAGTCTATTTCCCCTTCAGGGGGAACTCGGTGAAGATCTTCAAGAAATACATATGGGAACTCGCTGACAACTGGAACTGACTGAATGGCTGGGGTCTCAGAGTTGGAATCCTTGACCCGAACAAGATGATATAGACATCCTTTGAAAATGAGTTTCTGGGCCTTAAGGTAGGAAATAAACCTACCCTTAGGCGCTGAACTGTTGCCCATCCATTCTAATACTGGCTCATTAGGAAACTGGAACTTGACAACTCTAGTTCTGCAATCAACTGAGGCATAGCAGGAGTGTAACCAATCCATGCTGAGAATAAAGTCGAAGTCAACCATGTTTAGCTCTACGAGATTAGCTGGAATTACTTTGTTCAGGACTGAGACCGGGCAATTTCTATACACCCCGCTGGCTCTTACTGACTCGCCAATTGGGGTGGAACTGAGAATGGTTCTGAGGGGACTTATGGACTTATATTGAACTGAACCTCTATATAAGGAGTCACGAACAAAAGAGTATCTCCTGGATGTAAGAGGGAGAATACGTCGAGATGGAAGAGACATAACATACCAGTAACTACGTTAGGTGAGCTTTCATGGTCCGGAAGAGAAGATATAGCATAGAAACGATTCTGGCTCTGACCGCCATCTTTACCTGATGAATTGGAATGCTGAGCTGGTCGGCTGCTGGAGCTGCTGAGGTGGTGGATTGCGATCTTCCCCGTCTTGCTGACGAACATTTTTTTAATTCGATGCTCGAGCTTTCCACAACCAAAACATCCCTCCTTGGCATGTAGACACTCTCCAGGATGGTTCTTGCCGCACTTGGGGCAAACTGGATACTTATTCCCTATTCTGTGAGCCTAAGACTGAGTGCCAGATGACCCACCCCTCCGATCCTGGCGGGATCAAAAGGTTGGGGCACTGGCTGAGCTAGGTGTTGGGGCCCTCTGCTGTTGCTGTTGTGGGTGGCTACCACTTCCAGATCTCTGGTGGCCAAAATCTGAATGACCAATTTTTGCCCGGTTGTTTATACGTTCCATATCTTTTAGCTTCCCTGCCGCAATCTGCTGGGCATAAATAATTAGTCTAGAGAGGTCCATATCCTTGATCAGCATCGCGGTCCTACACTCCTTGAGGAACAAATTAGATACTCCATAACGAACTTAAGCATATGAGCCCTTGGCTCGGCTACCATCTCTAGAGAATAATTTGATAGTCTAGTAAACTCCAAAGCATACTCCTCCACTATCCGGTTGCCCTGCCGTGGGTTAATAAACTCTGCCATCATGGCCTCCCTCAGCTTCCGAGGGAAAACCTATCAAGGAAAGGTGTATGGAACTCCTCCCACTCCTCCAGTCCTGCTTTCGCTGGCCGCCCCTCCATCCACTACTCATACCAAACTTGGGCTATCCCTTTAAGCTGATAGGCAGTCAGGTCAGCACTCTCAGAGGAGCTTACACCAATAATACGGGTAATCTTCCTAACCTCATCTACAAACTCTTGGTGGTCCTCCCCCACTTTAGATCCTTGAAATGATGGATGGTTCATACGGGTGAAGTCTGGCACCCTTGTAGCTGCTGTAGACCCGTTCGTGTTTACCGACACAACCTGTTGATTCACCTGATTGGTCATGGTCTGAGCCAGTAACTGAATGGCCACTCTAAACTCTATGGTAGAAACTGAATCATGTTGAGGATCTGTCGGGGCTGGTGGAGCAGGTCTATTGGCATTACTAGCCCTTCTTTCGTTACCGCGTATGGGAGGCATGGTTCACTGAAACGAAATAGAGCACGAAATAGAAGGGAATTTCTAGAATTGAACTTTGACGCACGATAAAGAATATGAACAAAAGGGAATTTTCCTAATAACATCACGTAGCCTCCTCATCATAGTGTGGCGCGCTTCACACCCATGAAAAGGACTCTATCGATGCGGCTTTCAAACTTTTCGAGGATACTCTAAACCTAGTGCTCCGATACCAGGTTTGTCATGCCCTAAACCTACACCCTGTACATAACATGGTACTTGAAGCCACAAGTTACCCCAAGTCAACCCCTGGTATATCATTCACTAGTATTCTGAGTAATCATGCACAACGGAACTTTGAAATAATATCATAAAATATTTATGAAAGACAAGTGTAGAAACATAAAGTTCAAAACATTTGAATAATACTGATAGCTCTGAAAATCATGTCTATCTGAAAGCCATCTAACTGAGGAGTTGCTGGGACGAGCCTCCAGATAACTCTAACTCTAACTGAAACTAATAAATGACTGAAGGAAAGAAATAATACCCTCGGATTATGAGGACTCATACTTCAACTACTTAGATGGAGAATCTAAATTGCGGCGTCTAGCGGTGCTGAGTCTTAGAACCTACAGCTATATCATGAAACGATACAACATAAAAAGTATGCTCAATACATTGAATGTACTGAGTAAGTGGGAGAAACATAACTGAATATAAAGTCTAAATTGAAATGGCAGGCAATGACAAACAGGTAAGCTTAACTGAATTATTGATATAATCTGAAATGGTCAAGATGACCTTGTCTAATGGTCAAGGACATGCCTTAAGTCTGAAACACTGAGTTTGAGATACTATACTGAACTGAGTTAAACTGATAGAGATGAAACTGAACTGGGATTCTTATTCTTAAATTGGACAGGACTGACTAGTGGGAGAGTCTGTAACCGACATATAACCACGTGAGCTAGACGTGGAGTCCAATGTATACGCCCCACCGGTAGGACCCAATATACCTTGAAAGGGTATAAAGGCATGAACTGGGTGGTCACAAAAGTCTGGGGCCAATTAGGACAATAATCTGTAATTGTATCCTACGCTGGCAACGTAGTTCTGGGAACATGGGTGTGCTGGAACCCTGGTTCGCTCGGTGCTAAGTCCTACTCCCAGTGGAAAACCTAGACTGAACTACTAGGCTGATAGCTCGAAACTGGGGTGCAAGACTAGTCAGGGACATAAAACTGAAAGTACCCTGAGAGTCTTATCAGACCAGATTCTAAGACTGGGTTCTAGACTGGTCAGAGCTTCTCATCTATAAGCATCATAACCGTCTAATAAAAAACATAAATCTGAACCGGCGTCCTGGGGTAAGTCAGAGCCATATATCTGAAATGTCATGACTACCTAGTGGACCAATAACTGAATTCTGATTCTAATTCTGATATCTGGGAGGTACTACTGACACCTTGAGAATTTCTATAGTGAAACTGATTGTTTGAAAATTTCTGCATAGTTCTGAAGGGATTCTACGTTCTAACTAAACAGGATGATTAAGCAGCTAATAGAGAATTCGACTCATTCCAACAACGCGGGAATTTCATAATATAGAAACAACTCAAGAATTCAAGAAAACTAATTTATTAAGTCTAATATTATTCTTATTAATGGAATATCTGCTCTTTTCATATATAAAAGAGTTTCAAGGAAAATTCAGCCCAAAAAATCTTAATTCACTAGAGGGAGATTTTCAAGCAAAATCATCTTCATACAAGATTTTAGGTCTTCAATTCACTCTTGCAAGAATCTCGATAATTTAAGTAAGAACTGATGGAATTTAAATCAATAATAAACGAGAATATCATTCTATGAGAGATTGACGAATAATAACATGTAATTTTTTCAAATTTGAAAAACTCAGGGCTAAAACTAATAGAGAAGTTATGGAAGAATTTTTGGGGACACAAGGGAAGAATAATTTTCTATTAACACCCCGGAAATTTTTTGGTTATTATTTGATGTTTTTATGTTAGGTTAAGGAAAGTACGGGTTGTATGTTGGTCGTAGATGACAAGGGAAATGTGTACGATCAAAAAATCAAAGAGTATGTGAAGTTCATAAGTAAGGGTCAACTTTAAATGATCATATCTCTCAATATATAATGAATTAGAAGCCCCACGACCTATCAACTTAAAGGTCCTTGGGTCTAGTTTTCATAACATCAAACCTATTGTCAGTCAGAGTTCGGAGTAAGAAGTTATGGGTATTTTACCAAAGCATCACGAGCGGTGAGCCGGGCATGAGGCCCTAGCGCCTCCACCGCCCTGTTTACTTAAAATCTGATTTTTCACTTGTAGAAAACATTTTCAGCTAAATCTAAATTGACCAGATTGCTAAGGATTCTATTTCTCTCTCAATTTTATAAGCTAGGACAAAGAAAATCAAGGAGGAACATCAAGCAAAGTTCAAGAAAATCACAAGATAAGTTGAGATTACCTTGCCAAGTATGTTAGGGGCTGTTTTNAAAATCACAAGATAAGTTGAGATTACCTTGCCAAGTATGTTAGGGGCTGTTTTGGAGCTCGTTTTGGAAAGGTTTTGAAGAAGTTTTTCTGCGTTTCAAAGTCTATTTGGACTGCCTATATATCAATCTTTTATTAGGTGTTGAAATCAGGATAAAAGGTAAGGATTTCGCCCCTTTTAAACCTCTCAAATTGCGAAGCGAAAATCTGGAAATTGGAAGCTAAGTGAGCTGCCGATGGACTGTTTGTTAGCTGAGTTTTGCTCGTTTTACTTAGGCTTTTTGGCTATTTATTTTGCTGGAATTATACTTCATATTGAGGGGTAGAATTACATAAAAACTAAGGTAAAAGTTCCCTCTTGTTTCTCCCTCAAAAGTTAGTGAAAACTAGTTGAGAAAATGGCTAAATGTTGTCGATGTTGCCGTGTGTTGTTGTTGCTATTGTGACTGCCTCTGGTTAGTTATTTTGGCTGAATTTTTTGAAAAAGATTAAGATTGTCGTTTTCCTATAAAACCACTGGATTAAGGAGGTTGAAGGCTTATCATTAAGATAGGAAATCGGCTAGAGAAAAGTTGTGAATCGAATGAGACAGCAACCTATTTAAAAGTCTTGAGGCAGTATGTTAATCATTATTTAAGATTTAAAGTTCCATGTTTTATTGAGGATAAATGTTAAGATTATGCCTAGCCGAAGTGAGACATCTAAAGTGTGATATTGTGTTGATTGTTGTC
>JACEIK010009843.1:0-14668 GCA_018107945.1 Datura stramonium | reverse complement strand
AGATGTGCTTAGGCTCAGTGGTTTAGCAGTACAGGTCCTGATAGGGCACCAAGTGCCAGTCATACCCCCCCAAAGGTGGGGCGTGACACCTATTTCGTTAATCCACCATGGTTCCCACAACCCCTAGTTGTGGAGGTTTTAGCCTCTCATGATAGTAAGATTACAATTAGCATTCATAGAAAAACACATAATTAAATACTTTCAACAATAACTGGAAGAAAACCTGCTTTGAATATCAATGAACAATCTCAAGAATAATTGACGAAATCAAGTGTTTGATCTCAAGAATTGCTCTCTAGAACTTGATAAAAATTCAAAAATATTATTCTTCACACGTCTCTACTACTTCATTTTTGGCTTCTCTAACTTCTTCTATTAAAATAAAACATAAAAGGTATTTATACAGACATTAGAAACCTTTTCCTAAGCTAATAGGGAATTTTTAATATCTGGCGCAGGCCTGTATCACGACTGATCCTACGGCCCGTAATAGGATTGTACAAGTAATACCGGCTTCTCGTATATTCTTAGTTGCTACAGATTTTTCTAAGTGTCGGGAGGCTGGTACGACTTGTACCACAATCTTAAGAGTCGTACAATGCATCTGTGGTTTGTCCCTGAGAACTTTGACATCTTCTGAAATTTTTCACAAGTGTTGTGGTATGCCTCGCACCTTCCTCCTATGACTCCTACTGCTTGTTGCATCTAAAGTTCTGCCAAGTCGTGAAGAATCATTTGAAGCTCACAACGACTCATGGTACGTGTTGTATGTGGTTCCTACGATCCGTTGGTCCACCTATACCAAGAGACTGCCTTGTGAAAATTTTTATGATGAATTCCACAACTCCAGTTACGACTTGTACCATCTTGGTACAGCTCATACTGAGAGTCGTACGTACGTTGCCTTCCTCTTATTCCATCCTTCTGATTTTCACCAAGATTCTCAGTATGGCTTGTACAATCAATGTACGGCTCGTACTAAGACTTGTACTTCGCTGATTTTCTGCACTTTTATGCCTCTTTTGTACATTTTTGCTTCCAACACCTATTTTCTCTCAAATCAAACTAAAAGTACCTCGTATCTATATAAACATACCTAAGTCCATGCTATTTTCTCGGTTTTAAGCGTTGAAAGTGTTGTAAACTTACAGTACATTAGTTGACATCAATCACAATGCTTAACAAAGTTATGGGCATCCTAGTGGACAGTGGGCTAATAAAATCCAGGCTGTAGCTCTTTTTCCGTTGTGCTAATGCTCCCGTAATGGCCTCTGACCGATAATAAATGAAAATCCTTGAGGATTTGCACCATTGCCACCTCTGGGAGACATCTACGAATTATGCCATCAGCACAACTATGAATGAGGTACGGGTCATCCCAATAAAACTTCTGTGCATCATGCATGAATCTCTTCTTGGTGAAAAGGTCAATCCTCGGGAGTGATATTTCTCACCAAGTAATTAGAAAAATCTATGAACTATGGTGTTAAGTCATATGATGCAGCCAAAATATGCTAGTCGGGGAATCCATCATTAATCTCCTCATTTACACCCGACCTACCATCTGTCTCTAGACGAGAAAAATGATCAGCCACTTGATTCTCACATCCCTTCCAGTCCTTTACTTCAAAATTGAATTCTTGGAGCAAAAGAACCCATCTAATAAGCCTAGGTTTAGCATCCTTTTTAGCCATGTAGCATGGTCCGCGTGCACTGCTACCTTGTTCCCTAGTAAGTATGCTCAAAATTTCTCGAACGCAAACACTACTGCAAGCAGCTCATGTTCTATCACTGTGTAATTTACTTGTGCATCATTCAGGGATTTGTTGGTGTAGTAAATTAGGTGAAAGATCATTTCCTTGATCTATCCATGATATTCTCCTAATGCTACATCACTGGCATCACACATCAATTCGAAAGGCTTCGACTAGTCTGGTGTAGTGATGATTAGGGCAGACAAAAGCTTTTCTTTCAGCTCAATGAAAACCCTCACACAAGCCTCGTCAAACTAGAATCTTGCATCTTTTTCCAACAATTAGAACAAAAGGATGTGCTATCTTGGAAAAGTCTTTGATAAAATGGCAATAAAACCCCGCATGTCCCAGAAAGCTTTGAATTCCCTTCACTGTCTTTGGCGGGGGTAGATGAGCTATGGCGTAAATTATAGCTTGATCTACCTCAATCCCTTTCTCAGAGATCTTGTGCCCTAGAACAATACCCTTTTTACAATAAAGTGACACTCTTTCCAATTAAGCACCAAATTCATTTCCTCGCATCTTTTCAATACTTCTTCTAAGTGAACCAAACAATCTTCAAATGAATTTCCTACAACTGAGAAGTTATCCATGAAGACTTCCATAGTCTCCTCCACCATGTCTAAAATGATTGACATCATACACCTATGGAAAGTAGCTGGGCCATTGCAATACCCAAGGGCATCCTTTTGAATGCAAAAGTTCCATAAGGACATGTGAATGTGGTTTTCTCTTGATCTTCTGGGGCAATAGAAATCTGATTGTAGCATGAGTAAGCATTCAAGAAGCGGTAATACTCCCATCCAATTGATCTAGCATTTGATCAATGAATGAGACTTGAAAGATATCTTTTGTGGTCCACGAGTTCAACATGCNTTCCCATTTTATCTGTGTTTCTTTGAATAGTGAAACAATGAATGAGACTTGAAAGATATCTTTTGTGGTCCACGAGTTCAACATGCGGTAATCCATACACACCCACCATCCCGTGACTGGATGTGTTGCAATCAATTTAACTTTCTCATTTGGTACCAACGTGTTTCCCCCTTCTTAGGCACACACTGGAATGGGCTTACCCAACTACTATCAACTATTGGGTATACAACTCCCGCATCTAACCATTTGATGATTTCTTTCTTGACTACCTCTTGTATTGGTGGGTTGAAATGCCTCTGCTGCTCAACTGACGGGCTGCAATCTTCCTAAAGGTTGATCTTTTAAGTGCAAATGCCTGGTGGTATTCCAATGATATCAACTATAGATTACCCTTTGACCGGATGTGCTTTCTCAAGACCGCTAAAAGTGCTTCCACTTGCTATTTATTTAGCTTAGCTGAGATGATCACTGATAGTGTCTCATTCGCCCCCAGATATGCATACTTCAGATGGACAGGTAAAGGTTTGAGCTCTAAGACCAGTGGTGAAATGATGGATGGTTGTAATAGTGGAGTTGTGTGATTCTTGTGGTCAAGATCGAGTTTGTTCGATTGAAAGGAGTAGGTTCCCAACGCTTTGCTAACATGAGACACCTCTTCCAACCCTTCAATGCTTAAGAAAATTCCTTGGAATGTTTATTTCAAAATTTCTTCTTTCATTCCCCCTTCTGTGTTTTCATCATACCCATTGTTTGGGGGTGATGGGGAATCTTCTTCCTTCATCATCTTTTGGGTTATCATTTGTGATGCTAACAAGTTCATTCTATCTTCTAGCTATCGGATGGAAACATCATGATCCCTCACCTTTTTCGTGAGGTATAGGAATCACTTCGTAGCTCCCGAATCTCTGAATCAGTTAAAACAACTTGCTCAAACAACTTGCCAGTGGCTACTCATTTTAGCTGTTGTCACGATCCGAGGCTATACCCTGGATGAGACATAATAATTGGTGTCACAAGTAACCCCAAGTCAACCCATGGTCTATCATAACACTGGTAATCTAATTAAATCATAGCGGAAGCTTAAATAAATAAACCATTTATGAAAACTGAATAAGAAAAGCTTTTGCATTTGAAGAAAAACTGAAAGTCTAAATCTACGTTTGAAAGTCAACTAAAACTGATGAGTTGTTGGGACAAGCCCCCAGCTAACTCTAAATTTCTATCGAATTAAAATAAACATCATCCTCGAAAGATGAGGACTCACCACTGGTGCCGCTAATAACTCCTGGAGAAGATCTACTAACGGTGTTGAGACTGAGAACCTTCTGTTGTATCATAAAATGAAACATCATAGCAAGTATGCGTCAGTACTTCGAATGTACTGAGTAAGTGGGAGAAAAATACAACATAAGGGAATTAATAGCTAAACTGAAATGACATGCAATGACCAACTAAAATACTGAAACTGAATAAATTGAAATATAACTGGAATGGTAAAAATGACCCTGTCTAATGGTTATAGACATACCCTAAATCTGAGATACTGATCTGAACTAACTGAGAAATCTAAAACTCTTCTGAGCTGAGCTAAATTGAGACTGTATTAACTAGTGGGAGAGTCTATAACCGACATATAACCACGTGAGCTATAGGTGGAGTCCAATGTATACACCCATCGATAGGACCCAATATACCTTACCAGGGTATAAAGGCATGAACTAGGTGATCACAAGTCTGGGGCCGTAAGGAAAATAAAATAACCTACAGCGGCAACGTAGTTCTGGGAACCTAGGTGCACTGAAACCCCTATCCTCTCGGTGCTAAGTCCTACTCCCACTGAATAGTCCTAGAATGACTACTAAGCTGATAGCTCAAAACTGGAGCCAAAGACTAAGTCAGGAATACCTATCTTGAAGTACCCTAAGAGTCTTACCGAACGGAATTCTATAACTGGTGTTCTAAGACTGGTCAGAGCTGCTTATCTGGAGGCATCGTAACCGTCTAAAGGAAAAACTAAAATCTGATATCTTAGTCTAATGATTGATAATTGGGAGGCACCACTGACACCTCAAAAAGGACTGTAGTCAAATTTATCAGCTGACATTTCTGGACAATACTGAGTATGCTAAAAATCTAACTGAGACTGGACTAACATGCATCTAACTGAGATTTCAACATATACTAACAATATGGGAATTCCAAAACTAATAGAATCAAGCCACAGGGAAAACTAGTTCAACATGCAAGATTCTAATCTACTGAACTGAGAAATTAGGGCTAAATCATTCCACTAGATGCTAGTTTCACAAAATTTTTAGGAATTGGGAATAATAAAGCAGCTAATATCATGAATAATATTCCACTTGAAATCTTGAAGAATTTTTTCTGAAAACTTTCTACATTCCGAATCCACAGGGCTATAACTGATAGAGAAATTAGAGAAGAGTTTTGGGGACACAAGGGAAGAAAAATTCCCTTGTTGAATTCCCACATACCTGGTGAAGAATTTCCGGAGATAATCCCTTGAGAATCTGAGAAGAAGTAACCGAATGCCCTAGCTCTTCATTGTGCTTCCTGACTGTTTCTACGCTTTAGACTTGAGGAATGAGTGGACTGAAGGGGGAATGTCATTCTACCCCTTTAACTCCCTCCTAAACGAGCCCAAAATTATAGGGTTTTAAGATAAAAGGCTAGGAAATTACAAAAATAACCTTGGAGTGAAATTTGGAAAAACTGCGGACAGGGGACCAACGGGTCACTCAATGAGTCATAGGTTGTCACCACGACTCATAGGGACTAGTCGTTAGTCCTACTGCCTGGGTTCTAGGCTTACTGGCTTTGGAAACAGGAGATACCATGACTCGTTGGATGAACCAATGGGTCGTTGGTTCCTCCTGTGGTCATTTGATTGAAAAATCTAGAAGGTCTGGCAATGGGCAACATAATGACTCGTTGGTGGACCCAATGGGTCATTGTGTCCAGTTGTTACCTTCACTGGAAAAATTATAAAAAGAATCCCTAGCTTGACACGATGGGTGGTCACAATGACTCTTCATTTGATACAACGGGTCTTGGCTACCACTCGTTGTCACGGAAGAGGGTTTCTGGGTCTTTCAACCAACGACTCACACCACAAGTCGTTGTATCAAACGACGACTCATTGGTTGAGTCGTGGGGTCCTTGAAGAAAGATTTCTCAACTAGGGACCAATGAGTGACAGGACAACTCGTTGTTCCTCACAACGGGTCGTTCCATGTCCCATTGGTTCCTGAAGGGCCAAACAGGGCTGACTATGATTGACACAATGAGTCGTTGGAGCTAACCACGTCTTGTTGTCTTAGTCGTTCTGAAGCGACTTTTCTGGTATTCTTCTGAATTTTTTTCTTGCAAGTTATGAGTTTGGTCTAGGAAAGTTTTGGGCTGTTACAGCTGTACAATCAGAGTTCTAACCTTGATTTTCATTATGAGGATACCCATAGCCTGGTTGGCCGGTTGATACCTAATATGAAAGCCTATCATATAATTTGCTAACAACTCGACTTGCTTCATTACACCATCAACACGATGTCTTTTCTCTCTTCCCTTCTCCATATTTCATCCATCAAACGGAGAGATTCAACATAAGATGAACCCTGTGGATTCCGGATTACCCTTTCAAAATGGCTCATCTTCACATCGCAATATCAACAATGTAAAAGTAACCCACAAGATGCTATATTAATTCAAATCAACAATCAACTAGGGGATATCTAATCCTATTCCTCGACAACAATGCCAAAATTGATTACGTTCAAATCTACTCCTCACTAGGAGGAAGTGTAAACGATTGTCACATTATGAATACCCAACTAAGAGTCGTGGTCGAATCCACATGGAATAGCAATTGAATAACACAAAAGTTGTCTATTGACTTGAACTAAAATTGCATCCATGCATTTGAAAATAAAAATAAAATGTTTGGGAAAAAGCGAGATCACAATTTGAATTTAAAATCTACTATCGAGAGAACAAGGCAACCAAATTGAATTAACAATTATGAGCAACGACCAGGGGTATGATATCGATGGAGGTTCTATTGGATAGGGATTATCTAGAAGATCAAATAATTACTCATAAGCATAAATAACTATGGATAAAGTTACACCCGATATTTTTCAACCAATTGGGTGCTCTATTCCTTGAGTTTTCTCAAACCCCAATGCCTCAATTAATTATTCTATTATATCTTAGGAAAGATTCGACTATATCAAGACTCAAATCTCTAATGGGTGTATGACTATGAGTTTTGGCAATCTCTATCACAAACTCACACACTCAAGACCCAATTGCCTATCATTGCTTTGTCACCCATATTCAATTTCTCATTTTCAAAAAAAAAATGGAATAAGTAGACATAATTCATATGTGCAACTATGGGTAATTCACTTATAATTTGGGAGAAAACAAAAGATTTATATTAAATGAGTAATTTCAAGATTTATATAGCCATACCCAAACCAATCTATCCCCAATCATGCACACACCCCTAGAAAAATATCTAGCTACTCATTGATGAATAATATAAAAGCATATTGATACAAAAATTCATAAAATTCATCATTAACAGTAAATAGCAAGCTCAAAAATTGCCTTCAATGGTGGTTTATACCTTGAGAAAGAAGAAGTAAAGCTATTCAATATTTCTCTCTTTAACTCTACAAGTCTGGAACGGAATATCTGGTACTTTTTGTTAGAGAATGAACAGAAATAGGTTAAAAAATGCTCCTCAAATCCCTTTCTAGATGATTTTTCCCTCCTTATGGCGTCCTCACTTACGAGTCACCAGCATTCTGTCAGTGCCCATCCACGAAATGCGCTCTGTCGCACTTGGGGGCAGTAACTTTGGGGTCTGGTGGGAGTTGGCATCGCGTTTCGAAGGTGCTGACCCGTGTTCCGCCGTTGCACCTTCCACTTCTATCTAGTATGCTCTTGCGTTTCAGTCGGCGTTTTACTGGTCCCATCCGATGAAGCACCAGTCCCATTCAGTAGAGCTATGGTCCTCTTCTTTAATTCCTTGCCTTCTCTCTTTAAGTTGAATGCCTGCAAGAATAAAAGAGAAAGAGCATAAAATCCTCCCAAATGACTTGAAACCAAAGCAAAATCTGATGTTTAAAAGCTTAATATGTTGGTAAAAATTACCAACTCATCACGACACCATTGACTAGGTTGACCCATAAGAAGGTCAAATTTCAGTGGTCGGATGCTTGTGAGAAGAGGTTTCAGGAGTTAAGACTCGACTCACTCAGCCTCATTATTGACTCTATCGGAGGGCACAAATGGCTTCATTGCGTATTTCGATGCTTCTAAAGTTTGTCTTGATTGTGTGTTGATACAACATGGTAAGGCCATTGCGTATGCCTTTAGACATCATAAGACCCATGAGAGAATTATCCGATAGATGACCTAGAGTTGGCAACTGTGGTGTTTGCCGTGAAGATTTGGAGGAATTATTTATATGGGGTTCATGTGGATGTGTTCATGAACCACAAAAGCCTAGTAAGTATTTACTCAAAAGGATCTGAATTTGCGACAAAGGAGAAAGCTAGACCTTCTCAAGTAGTACGACATGAGTGTGCTTTATCATCCTAACAAGGACCGTGTAGTACGGATTCTCTTTGTAGGTTGTCCATGGAGAGTGTGTCCTATTCTGAGGATGGGAGAAAAGATTTGGCGAAGGATGTCTATAAGGTTGCTCGTTCAGGAAACCTCCTTACTGATTCATCGGCTAGTGGGTTATTGTTCAGAATGGGTCGGAGTATTCATTGATGATGGAGGTTAAATAAAAGAAAGATGAGGATCCTATCTTGGTGAAGTTGAAGGAAGCTGTCCGGAATTAGAAAGTAGAGGTTTTCTCCCAAGGGGGAGATGGTGTACTCCGATATCAAGGTCGATTGTGTATTCCGACAATAGATGACTTAAGAGAGCAGATATTGGAAAAGCTCATGGCTTTCGGTACTTTGTTCATCTAGGTGCCACCAAGATGTATCGTGATCTACGGGAATCCCATTGGTGGAATGGCATGAAGAAGAATATAGCGAAATTTGTGGCTAAGTGCTCGAATTGCCAACAGGTGAAGGTTGAGCATTAGAGTCTTGGAGGTATGCTTCAGGATATCAGCATTCCTACTTAGAAGTGGGAAGAGATCAATGTGGACTTCATTACAGGGTTGCCTCATACTCGTCGACAGTATGACTCTATGTGGGTGATTGTGGACAGGCTAACCAAATCAGCCCATTTTCTACTTGTCAAAACTACGGATTCAGCCGAGGATTATGCTAGAATCTACATTTTGGAGTTGGTTTAGTTTCATGGAGTTCCTTTGTCCATCATCTTAGATAGGAGTACCTAGTTCACCTCTCAGTTTTGGAGATCATTTTAGAAGGGACCTGGTACATAAGTAAAGCATCACCCAGCTTTTCACCGACAGACAGATGGTCAAGCGGAGCAAACCATTTAGAGTCTTGAAGATATGTTGAGAGTGTGTGTGATTGATTTTAATGGTAGTTGGGATAATCACTTGTCTCTCATCAAGTTTGCCTACAATAACAGTTATCACTCCAACATTCAGATGGTTCCATTTGAGGCTCTTTATAGGCGGAGGCGTAGATCACTTATTGGATGGTTCGAGGTAGGTAAGGCTGCATTGATAGGGCCAGATTTAGTTCATAAGGTCATGGAGAAAATTTAGCTTATTAGGGAAAGGTTAAAAACAGCTCAAACTCGACAAAAATCTTATACGGATGTTAGGAGGAGAGTGCTTGATTTTGAAGTTTATGATTGGGTGTTTTTGAAGGTGCTCATATGAAGGGAGTCATGAGGTTCAATAAGAAAGGGAAGCTTAGTCATTGATATATTGGTCCTTATAGAATTCTGAGGCGAGTCGGCAAGGTGGCATATTAGTTGAGGTACCGGCAGAGTTAGGTTCGGTACATCAAGTTTTCTATGTATCCTTGTTGATAAAGTACATTGGTAACCCAACTTTAGTTGTTCAAGGGGAAATCCTCGAGGTGAGAGATAGCCTTACCTTGTCATGACCGGAGAGGGGACACGGGACAAGGGACCCCAAGAGACCCCAAGTCAACCCATGGCATGAGCATTCACTAGTTCGTTCAATAAACATGAAGGAAACATAAATATAAACCAAGGGGAAGTCTAACTTAACATAACAACAGAATGAACATCTGAAGCTGAATACATATCTAATAACCCTCTAATCTGGACGAGCTGATGGGACAACATCCCCAACTAGCTCAAAAATACTGAAACTGAAAATACGCTCAAAATAACTAAAAGTCTAGTCCTCAGAGATAAGGACTCTCCAAGCAAGCAAATGCTAACTCTGAGAGGCAGCTACAAACGGGGCTGAACCTGAGAACCGATCCTTCATCATGAAACGATGCAGCATAAAAAATATGTGGTTTGTACATGTAATGTACCAAGTATGCAAGGTAAGTAATACCACTAGAGCAATACTAGTCTTTCAAAACAAGTCATATATATATGATAGCCTTTAAGGGTAAGAAAAGATCACAAGCATTCATTATGAAATCATTCTTATCTAATACATGGTCATGCATGAATTTAGAACCTCATGACTAAATCGAATGACTCAAAGCTAAATCATAAAATTTATATCAAAAGCTGAACAATGAGTCAAACCTTTCTTTTCAAACATGCATGCACAAGATAATAATCATGAATAATGGATATGCAGATTCAAATAATATAGACAGTAGGAGACTTATCACTTAACCGACATACCACGATAGAACTTACGTGGTCCCAACTATCACACTAAAGTGGGTAGAGTCGTCCATAACCTTGCTAGGGCAATGGACGATACATGAATATCGATATCAAGCTCAAAGGGCCAATCGGCCCGGTGATAGCTCACAAGGGATGTCCCAATAATATGATGGAATCAACCTACGTTGGTGCGTAGTTCTGGGGCATAGGGTAGTCGACTCTTAACCCGCTCGGTTCTAGACTCTTCTCCCAAAACATGCAATGCTCTACATCATATAAATATGAAGCTCAACATCGTATAGTCACGAAGCTCAACATGAAGTCATGCACAAACTCAACATCGTATGATGAAGCTCAACAATGTCATCTAGACAAAGCTTAGAATAGAATCATGCTTAAACTCGACATCATGTGAAATGAAACTTAATGACAACATACATCTCAATTATGAATTCATGCATATGAGAAGCTTTACTACGACACATACCACAAGCTTAAGAATAGTGGGAGGCTTTTCTCCAAAATCATGTGGTAAGGCTACTTTAGAAATATCACCTCGTTATCATCAACATAGGGACCTTGCCCAAAACGTTATCATGCTTGGAAAAACCATTCAATTCATTTGAAAATATTATAATTTGGGATATTTCACTCCAAAACAAGTAATAAAAACAATTCAAGTGAAATCATATCCTTACTCAACATTGGGCACTACCCAAAGCTTCATTATACTCGGGTCAATTCAACCTTCTTTGAAAGCATTATCAAAATCATCGGTAAGTTTGAAAACATTCTTTTCATCATCTATTCCATAATCATCACATTCTATTAGGAAATCCCCACACATGAGCGTTTTAGATTAAATTTTTAGAAAATAATTTTGTAAAAAAAATTAAGTTAGAATCCGCCCAAGCTCGATAAATCATCAATATCAACTCAATTAATCATACCCATAAGTAGAAAATGTAAGAATCATTCAATTGAATGAAAACCCATACTAGATCATCTCAAATAAATAAAAAATTGATAGGGAATGGGCATGGGTGTGGAAGAAAGCATCCACTCATGGCCTTACATACCTGCGAATGAAGAATCCTAACTCTTCCTAATTGCCCAGATGAGATTTCCCTTGAAAACGTTGAAATTCTCCTCACTTTCTTCCCTTCAAGATCTCACCCTTGCATGCATGAAGAAAATGGCCTACATGGGTCTTTCTCAGCTTAAAAACCTCTATTACGAGCTTAAAACGACATAGTATAGGCCCTTAAAACTTAGGAATTACGGAAAAGCCCTTGCTGAAATAGCTGAAAATAACTGTCAGAGGGTCCTAATGGACGACCTGACGACTCGTTACTAGGGCTCACGATCCGTTGCTTCACCCGTCTAGTGCACTACCTCATCATTCATGAAAACTCCATAGTCTTGGTAAAGGCCCAGCTAACGGGTCGGTAGGACTGACGACGAGTTGTTGGGTGCCATCCGTCAAGTACACTAGATAAACTTCACTGTCCTTCTCTAGGAACACCCCACGACTGACCTGACGACTCGTGTTGACTAACCATGAGTCGTTACATCACCCGTGAGGATCTCGAGTCCTCCATTATCCCAGGCCTTCCCAACGAGTCACTTGACGGCTGGTTTGGCCTCTCACGAGTCGTTAAGTGACCCATTCTGCAACTGCTGCAACATTTACCAGTTTTTCTTCTGATTCACTTCCGGGTCCGATTTTTGAATTCCCTAGGTATAACAATATCTCCCTCTTGGGAAAATTCATCCTCGAATGTTAAAACAAGCAGAAAACCCATAAAAACAATCACCATAAAAATATAGATTGTAATCAATGATTTTCAGGTCGAAAACTGATGCAACGACTACCCCCGAAGAGAACCGCATAGATGGTCAGAGTTCAGACACCACATACATATAACATATCATAAAACAAACTTATTCGCATGAATAGAACATGAAAAACTAAATAGAGATTTAGGGAAAAAATTTGATACCTCAAATGGAAGCTGAGCCGGTAGGGAACAAATGGGGGTATTTAGCCATCATATCCGCTTCGGCCTCCCACGTGGCTCCCTCGACATGCTGCTTCCTCCATCACACCTTACTGAGGCTACTTCCTTGTTCATCAGCCTTTGAACTTGTCGATTCAAGATTTCAATCGGAATTTCTTCATAACTGAGGCTATCTTTCACACCAATGCCGTCTATCGGAACCACCAAGGCTAGATCACCCAAGAAATTTTTCAAAAGTGATACATGGAACACGGGATGAATGGAAGCGAATTCCGAAGGCAAGTCCAACTCATACGCCACCTTACAAACTCTTTTCACAACCCGGTAGGGACTAACATAGCGGGGACTGAGTTTACCTTTCTTTTCGAACCGCATGACTCCCTTCATAGGACATACCTTTAGAAACACTCAATCGTCTACACCAAACTCCAAATCACTTCTTCTCACATTAGTATATGATTTATGATAGATCTGAGTGGTTTTCAACTGGTCCCTTATCAACTGAACTTTCACCATCGCCTCATGCACCGAATCTGGACCTATCATGCCTGCCTCACCAACCTCAAACCATCTGATGGGAGATCTGCACCTTCGCCCGTAGAGAGCCTCGAATGGTGCCATTTGGATACTAGAGTGGTAACTGTCTTTATAAGCAAACTCGATCAAAGGTAAATGATCATCCCAACTACCAATGAAATCCATAAAACATTCCCTAAACATATCCTCAAGAGTATGAATGGTTCGTTTCGCTTGGCCGTCCATCTGAGGGTGAAAACTTGTACTTAGCTTAACCTGAGTCTTGAGACCTTTTTGAAACGAACGCCAGAATTGAGAAGTAAACAAAGTACCTCAATCCAAAATAATAGAAAAGGGCACTCCATGAAGCCGAACCAACTCCCGAATATACAACTTAGCATAATCGTTTGTTGAATCTGTGGTCTGGACTGGTAGCCTTGGTCAACCTGTCCACCACAACCCAAATGGAGTCGTATTGCCGACGAGTACGAGGAAGACATGTAATGAAGTCCATATTGATTTCTTCCTACTTCCAAGTGGGGATGGAAATATCCTGAAGTACACCTCCAGGTCTTTGATGCTCGTCTTTTACTTGCTGACAGTTTGGACATTTTTCTATAAACTCCGCAATATCCCTTTTCATACCATCCCACAAATAAATTTATCGCAAATCCCGATACATTTCATGGATCATGGATGAATAGAATATCTGGTACCATGTGCCTCATGCAATATCCAAACTCTCAGATTAAACATATAGTCGACCCTAGTATCGTAGAACACAATCTCCCCCTTGGGAGAAGACCTCCACTTTCTGATTCCGCACTGCCTCCTTCAGCTTCCTCAATATTGGATCCTCATCTTTCCTTGATTTAACATAAACTACCAAGGACAATGCTGACCCGTTATGCACAACAACACCGCCATTGGTCGAATCGATCAGTCTAACTCCCAACCTTGCAAGCCGGTGAACATCCTTCACCAACTCCTTTTTTCCCCCGTACACATAGGATACACTCTCCATTGAGAGTCTACTAAGTGCATCCGCAACCACATTATCTTTGCCCGGGTGGTAAAGGACCCTCACGTCATAATCCTTAAGTAACTCCAACCACCTCCTTTGCCGATGATTTAGATCCTTCTGCCTGAACAAATATTGCAAGCTCTTGTGGTCCATAAATACATCCATGTGGACCACATACAAGTAATGCTGCCATATCTTCAATGCGAACACCACCGTGGCCAATTCAAGATCGTGGGTCAGATAATTCCTTTCATGCACTTTTAGCTATCGAGAGGCATAAGCTATCACCCTCCCACGCTGCATCAATACACACCCAAGTCCAACTCAGAAAGAATCACAATACACCATGAAGCAATTGTTACCCTCGGGTAGGGTCAATACTGGTGCTGAGGTAAGTCGAGCCTTCAACTCTTGGAAGCTTTTCTCACAAGTCTCCAACCATTGGAACTTCACCTTCTTCTAAGTCAACTTAGTAAAAGGCACTACAATGGTTGAGAAACCCTTAACAAACCTTCGATAGCAGCTAGCTAAGCCCAAGAAACTCCCAATGTCTGAAGGATAAACCGGTCTGGCCCAATTCTTCACCGTCTCGATTTTCTGCGAATCTACTTTTATGCCTTCGCTAGACACCACATGGCCCAAGAATGCCATGGAGTCCAACCAAAACTCACACTTGCTGAACTTTGCATACA
>JACEIK010009842.1:0-12518 GCA_018107945.1 Datura stramonium | reverse complement strand
AGTTGATATAAACTGCGTTATAGTATATGTTTTGCATATTTAAATTTGATAATAATATAAATTACAATAGGTCAATGTAAAAAATCTTTTAACTATTTAAAATATTTCACACCTTTATTAAAATTAATACTTTTTCCCTAACATTTAAGAGAAAAACTGTAGTTATTTCATACAAGAAAATTTCACATACATTAATTTTTCAAAAAAACTAAAAACTTATCAATACGTCTTCTAATTGTTAGAGTTAATGCTCCATTTTTTAATTTGATAAATAGATTTAATTGAAACAAAAATGTGCCATATAGGTGCCACAGAAGAAAATTAAGTTGGGACAAGGGGATTTAAAGTTATAGCGGTAAATATGACCTTTTTTTAGAGTACAAGACATATATGACCCTAACTTGGATGAAAAAGACAAATATGTTGAAAAGGTATAACGAAGGACGAATATGACTTATTTGTGAGTACAAAGGCAAATATGACACACACACACATATATATATCCAAAGATCATACCGAATACCCACAAACATATTTCTTGGTCATTAATATAGTCAAAGCACCTAAGGTAAGTCGATCAATTCATGCAAGGGAACCACCAGAAACACACACACACACATCCAAAGATCATACCAAATACCCAACAAACATATTTCTTGGTCATAAATATAGTCAAAGCACCTAAGGTAAGTCGACCAATTCATGCAAGGGAACCACCAGAAGTTCCAGGAGTTGCAATGAAAGTTTCGAGCTCATATTGATCATAGTTGAAAAGAAAAACTGAACTCTATGTGATCGAATCACCTATTGTTCCTTGGTAGCTTAGTGATAGAGCGTCAGCTATTAACTGATTGTTTGTAGGTTCGAATCCTACTTGAAGAGATTTGATTGATTCTGAATTATTTAATTCACTTACTTTGCCCGTTAAGAATAAGTAACCCATTCCCTACTTTTGTTTCTATTGCATTTTATCTCATCGTATCACCATCAATACTTCGGTCTAGGTCTGAAATCATTTGTTCCATAGGCCTGGCTCTAGTTGTTAAGCTAGTCAAAGGTAAGTTGATAAATATAGTGTGAATCCCACACCTACATCCAAATTTGACAAGATTTTGAAGGGTCCGAACAATATAGTTATCAACTTCCTAAATGAGGCAAACTTTTCACTTATTAGAGATGATGGGTAAAATGAAAGATTGGACATGAAAGTTTCTTCACCAAGGTCTAGGTAGGGTAGAGTGTATGCAGACCTTAACCCTATCTTAGAGGCAGAGAGGTTGTTTCTGGTAGACTCTCGACTCAAGGATAAACAAATCAAAGCAATCTAGAAAAGAAAATAACAGATGGACCAAAGCATGTCAAACATCATCTGAAGTAAAAATAATACGATACACAAGGTTCAAGAAACAATAGATAATATCATAAATCTACAAGCAAGATACTATAGGAGTAATACACTAATACGACTGCTAGTTTCTTCACCAATTTCTGCCAAGTAAATCTGATTAGCCACGATGGACATGAGTTTAAAGAGTACCAAGTCTATTATTGAGGAGTATAACACTATAAAGAATGTTAATACTTTTCTCTTTTTCTAGGGACTAGGTCATAAATTTATAGCTGAATGTGCCAATTCTCGCCTAATGTGACGATAAGTAAATTTGTCAGGATGTAGACTAGCAGACAACATTACCACACATTAGGGCATAATATTTTCCTTTCTTTCTCTTTTGCTTTCCGAAACTTGTTTGGTCATACATTGTGACAATTTTTCACTCCAAGCTTGAGAAAAAGCTTTTCAAGCAAAAAAAATTTCTCACAAACACTTCAATATTTTTTCAAGGGAAATACATAGCCAAACATAACTTCAACTTTCAAAAATCTTTTTTTCAACTTATATTACTTTTTTTAAAATATCAATCAGTTCATGTTCAAATGCCTACCTAATTCTCTCACCTGGCATTCTGTTAGGGTGCCACCTGATTGTACAAGATCATCCACGATCACTACATGACGTCCTGCAGGGTCACCTTCCTTAATCCGTACAATTCGTTGATCACCTTCCCTAACTTTAGCACAGACAATCTGATAATCAATATACGCCATGTCAATGAGCATAACTATCATGGTTCCAGATATGAAGCAAATTGAAAAACAAGATGTAGTCTTTCAATGAAATGATTAAAAACACAGCAGCTTGATTATTTAAGGAAACAACAAATTCTTAAGGAAATAGACTAAATTAAACAAAAAAGTAGATATCAATAGACATGCCTGTAACTCTCTCTTTTGGGCAATTAAAAGGAAATTTCATTACCAAGTAGCTATTACTGTACAATGTCAAAATACTGCTACGGAAACAGCAAAACAGCAAGCAAAACTATCCTCTACTAAATCAAAGCAGCATAATCAGTAACCAAGAGTAGGAGACTTGGGGTAGAAATTCAGCCCATCTAATCTTTTTGCAATTTTTGGGCATTGGAGTCTTCTGACAAACATCTCTTGTATGATCCTCCTTGTAAGTATTTGTGATTTATTGTTTTGGGCTTGAAAAATTCTCTAATTCCTTTGGAGAAGCCCAAAATATTAAGTATAGCAGGCCGAGTGAAAGGAGAAGCCCAAAATATTATGTATACCAGGCTGATTGAGCTCATTCACCCCACCAAAGTAACTGAACTCTTGTCCAGATTTGCTATCAGGCCTGGAACTTGAGAGAAGTCGTGGAAACATTTATACAGTAGCTGGCCTGACTTGACTTCTCACTTACAAAACAAGAGCGAGTCATCAGCAAACCCAAGATGTATCACTTTCACCTTAGCACACCTAGGGTGAAACTTGAAATCAGGATTAACCATTAACTATTTCAGCAACCTAGAGAGATATTCCATTGCCAGAACAAAGAGAAAGGGGAATATAGGATCCCCTGTCTCAGTCCCCTCTTTGCAGGAAAAGGTTTAGATGGTCAACCATTAATACATATAAAAAAGGAGACAGTGATGAGGCACTTCATCACCCACATAATAAATTTAGCTGGAAAATTTAACTGTCTCATCATTTGCTCTACAAAAACCCATTCAATTGCATCATAAGTTTTTTCCATGTCCACTTTGAGCATACACCTAGGTGAAATTCACTTCTTTCCATACCCTTCACTAGCTCATGGGTGAGGATTATAGTATCACTGATCATTCTACCGGGCACAAAGGCTAATTGACTCTTGTTAATCAAAATTTTCATTATTTTTTGTAGCCGACCAGTATCTTAGAAATAATTTTATACACCAGTGAACAGCAAGATATGGGTCTAAACTCCATTACAGAGGAGGGATTTCTAACTTTGCGGATCAGTGTAACTAGTGTACAATTAATAGGTTTATAGATTGTACCAGTTTCAAAAAATTGGATGACTGCATCAGTGGCCAGGACTTCTCAAAGAAATGTGCATTAAAACCATCAATTCCTGGTGCTTTAGAGTCTTATATCCCCTGTAGAGTATTGAGAAAATCCTCTCTGGTTACAGGTTAAACCAGCTGCAACTGTTGGCTTTTGTCAACACAGTACCAAGTGAACACACCTGAGGGTTAATAAAAGGTAAGTGACTGGTACTACATCCAAGAAGACTTTTATATAAGTCCATTATTCTCACTTTTAACTTCTCAACACTTTTGGTCCATTCCCCGTTAGCAAACTGGAGTTTTTGTATATTGCCATAAGCTACTCTATTCTTCATGTTAGCAAAGAAATAGGCTGAATTGGAATCACCAAGTTGCAGCCATTTAATCCTGACTTCTGTTTGTAAATGCATTCCTGTATCAGAGTCCATTTTCCAACTCACTTTAGATTTCCCTTTCTGTATCAAAAAGGCTACTTTCTTGTCAAAGGTCCCTCATCTACCCTTGCTAGATGGTATATCTATCTATTGATGTCTAGTGCTGAGAACTCTTTGTTCTACATTTGAGAATTCTTTAATATGCATATCCTTCATTTCATCTTTAACATTCTTCAGCTTGCCACATTCTTGCTTCATGTGGTCACCAAAAACATGTTTATCCAGCCTCTATGGACTCTGTCCATGAAAGAATAATGGTGGACAAGGTGATTCAAGAATTAGAAGGGTCTTGGTTTCTTAATGTTAGGTTTATAAAAACCAACAATCAAGGGGAGTGATCTGAGCATCCTGGATCCAGTATCCCAACTTCCAATTGACACATGGTGTCCATCCAAATGGGATCAACCAAAGCTTTATCAATTCTACTAAATACATGCTCATTTGTCGATGTGTATTCCCTTCCCACTGTTTTCAGTTCACAGAAACCAGTATCCTCCAAAAGTTCTTAAAATCTTTGACCTCACTCTCCTGGACAACAGTTTCATTGGCTCTATCTTTGCTATGTAATACAGCATTAAAATCACCCATAAAGAGCCAAGGACAGTCATGCAAGTAGCTATATATAGCAGTTGAATCAAAGGCTTTTCCTAGTTTTTACTGTATGCCACCCATATACAGCAGTGAACCAGAGGTCCATAGGCGAGCTGCAGCTTCTGATGTGTCCATGTACAAGCTGATCAGTCATATATAACAAAGTGTAATATAATTTGTTTTTATCCCATAAAATTCAGATTCTTCGTTTGGGGCTTTTGGAGTAATTAGCATGCCAATCCAGTGCTTGGAAATTTTATCAATGATCTTCTGAGCTTTTGCTTCTTTAACCCTATTTTACAGAACAGCTATAATCTAACATTAGTTTCTGAAAGAAAAACTCTAAATTTTGTGTGTTTATAAACTTTATTCATACCCCTCACATTTCAGGTGACAATTTTCATTGATTATGTGTTAAATCAAGTGGTACTGTCTCACTCCCCACTTTGCTACACCGACTATTTGCACCTGTTTGTTGTATAATCTGACTTGGTAACTGAGCATTGGCTAGAAGACTAAAGACATTCTCTATATTCATTGTAACCTGCTTATGGCTAGTAGCAACTTTTGCTGCTTATTTATGCTTAATAGTTTGCCAAGCACTCCCCAATGGGGGAAATGCTGCTTCTTTTGTCACTGATAGTGGAGTTGCTGCAAGTATACTAGCTGGTTCCTCAGGTTCTTTAGGGGTCTGATCTTGTCAGGTAAGCCATTTTTTAACCAATTTCTCTGGATGCACAGGATGGATCTGAGTTCATTACTTAACCTTCTCCTTAGGTTGCTGAGCATCTACTGCTTTCTGTTGTGGTTGTGGCAGGGGCTTAGTTACAACCGCGCCCAACTTGTAGGCATGTGGCATAGTAATCTGAAACCCAGTCATACCACAATGCTTGATCAGAAGTCCTACCAAAGGGAGCTTGTACCTTTACAGATTGAGGTATAGGGTCAGTGACATTCATTTTAATCAGAACTCGAGCATAGAATATTCTTTCTATCCTTGTTGTGCATGCATCTGCATAGACTGGGGTATCAAGACCACTGCTAATTCGACTAAGAGAGTCCATCCCCAACACTTTAATGGTAGATTAGGAAATTTCACCAAGAGGGAAACAACTCTCAACAACTCCTCAAAATTGAAATCAGGTTCCCAAGTTCTGGTGATTAATGGTTTGTTCCTGAATATATGCGGCCCCGAGTATAGTACTTCATCTCTATCAGCTAAATAATTGAACCAAACCACAAAATAACCATCATTATGATCGTAAATTTGTGGCATAGCTATGTAATCCCACTCAACATTAATAAACCTTTTTAAAGCTCCAATAGACGGAGCATCCCTCACTACATAAGCCATTCTCCATTGTTCAGTCTCTTTCTCAAATTCATTTAGACATAGTTGGACGACCTTACCTTCCTCAATAATAAGCGGAGCTATAAAAGTGAGATTCACACCTTAGGAGGCATGTCTGTTGCCCTCAAACAGTTTCGACCAATTCTTAAGCTTGTGCATCTAGTTTATGCTCAGGGAACATAGGAGTTTTTGCCCTTGTCAGCAGGTTCAATCTGCACCGCTTCTGCAACTATGTTACTTTGACTTGCCTTTGATGAACTAGTTCCAACCCCGCTTGATATAGCACTGGAAAGTAACTGGCCTGAAATGGAAGTGCTCAGAGTTCCTTTGATGGCGGCGATAGGGGTTCGCAGATCTTGGTTTGGTTGCATCCCTTTGTTCCTCCATTACTCTCACAAAGGATCTCTGAATGGGCTTAGCCACCTTCACTTCCTAAAGTTATCTTAGACTTGTCCTTCTTGGTCTTCCCCCAACAATGCATGTAACTTTATAAGCTCTTATACTGGGCATTTCCAGAGGTTCATAACATAGTAGGATCCACTTCTCTCTTCCCTACCCCTCACCAAAGATAAAACATCAATCCATCAATAAACAAGCCATGCCTTAATCCGATCAGTTGCGGCTGGTATTTTCCTTCTTAACTTCTATTTATTATGCTTCATGAGGGGAAAGTGAAGGATCTTTTTATAATGTTAGTCACTATATACTTATTTATGTGGTTTATGGCCTGCGACTTTGGGCACAGATACTCCAGCACACACATAGAAGTCAATAGTCCTATTTTTAATTTGTAGAATCAATTCATTCTTACTTGAGTGGTTTATGGCCTCAAACTTTGTGTATTTAAGTAATTGATCGGATCCATTAGAAAAAATAATGCATACATTAACTTGTGTATTACTAATATCTTGTTTGGTACACTTTTTCAACTTAAGTATAACTAATGCACTATTTGATATTTATGTTATGTATAACTAATGCATGACAAACAATGATATTAGGCGCAATGCAAGGATTTTTTAAAGCATGCATTAGCATGGTTAAAGACACAATTTCTCTTCATCCTTCCCATCTTGTCTGCGGAGGGTATTTCTATAAAAAATATATTTATTTTAGAAATTACGCAATGCATATTATTTTTAATACACCAAACCAAACAGTGCATAAGAAATAATCTCACCGTAACCAATGCCAGCATAACTAATCGCAGCATTAGTAATACACCCTATTTAGCATTACTTATATATACCCTACCAAACAACCCTAAGTGATTTATGGCCTCCAACTTTGGACACTAGTCCTCCAGCCCACTATAAAGGTCAATAGTCCTACTTGCAAAATCTGTTTACAAGTGCAGAACGAAGAAACTGAAGATATGAGATAATAGGAAGATGCAATCCCTCATTAGAACATGTAAGAACAAAGTTTATGAGACGGATGTCTGATCATCATGCTTATGGAGTTATTTTGAGCACCAAACTAGTTTTGAAGGAATACCATTGGAAAATGCTGAAGCTGCTTGTGAAAACGTTTCCATGCACCATCATCGGGAAAAGCTATAGATATCTACAGAAAGAAACAATAGAGGTCAATTATCAGCAGGAAAAATTATTTAATCATTGACCACTTACTGTTAGTTCAACCATATAACTAGTAAGTGGCAGCTTCCTGCAATGTCATAAGCACAGCTGTTATGTGAACTAAAAAGTTTTAGGACCAAGAGCCCATGACATTTCTTCTTACGTCTTCATGTAACGGGAATAGCATTTCAAAGGAATTCATAAACATTAACATCATATGCTGGACTCATACATCTAACTAATTCATGCTTGAATTCTGAACCGCTGAATCTAAACATGAATTCCTTCGATAAGCTAAAACAAATTCATTCCATCGATAAGCTCATATTGAAAGGAAGTACACCAAACATGATACCTGATTGAGAGCTAACACTTTTGAGGAATCTGAACTGGAAACCAAACCTAGAAAAGCTCTTAAGAAGCCTACAAAACCCAAGGGTGTGTCCCAACGGCAGTCAAGAACAGATGACAATGGGAGAGCAGGATCAAAATCCCAACAGAAGAAAAAAACAGTAGGTGATATCTTTGCATATGTCTAAGTGTTGATGGACAAAGTCACCCGGTATCTAAGCTAGCGGGAGGTAGCAGGTATCTGGTGGATTAGTTGAGGTGTGGACAAACTGGCCCAACACCACCATCATCAAAAAAGATAAGAAACAGTTTTTAAGCTTGAGCCTTGAGGTAGCAAATTCTGCCAGATAAGATGCCTTGATTCTAGTAACACTCATTTTTATCAAAGAATGCTGAGTCATATCAGCCCAGATATACCCATCAGAGTTTGAAATGAAGGGGTAAAAGCAGTTAGCATAATGAGATGACAAGGTTATTTGTTTCAATATCCTCATGATCCCTTCATCTTTTATATGCTATAAAATTCATCAATATGTTAGTTTACTGGAATTCCTTAATAGCGATTATGCAAAGAATACAAGGAAATCAAAGGCAGAATAATCTTATTCCCACAACAGAATGTCAAACATATGATCAACTTGTTTATGTTCAACTTCATACCAGGATAAAAGGAAACGAAAAGAAACTTAGTGTTTTCAGAAGCAAAAAACTCTAAAATGCGGCTCCAGGTTTTATATATATGTGTGTGTTTGTGTGTAATTCAAGAAAAAAATAACAAATTCATTCATAATATTTTCTTAACTACTAATGCACTTAATTGCCAATTATATTTGTTTAGTACCGCTCAATTCAAGATAGAATTCATGGCAATGAGTAGCGCATGCCTTAATGCCTTGCCTACATTGAAGCACAACTTAAGCAAGTCAAAGCACCTACCCAAGCTTTTCTATGCTCCAGGGATTAATCACGCCTTAAATTAGCCTTTGAAAACACTGAAGAAACTTACATTATCAGAGTCAAGGAGTTGTTGTAGCCTATTTAGAAGCAACGGTATCCCACTCTCAAAGCATGGTAGTATATTGTCCCCAAAGAAGAATCTCTCCTGTAATCAGAGAAGTCATATAAACAAGAGTCATCAGCTTAACAATAGGATGACATACAAGATAGAAAATGACCAGCACGAAAAAATGCGAAGACTAGAATTTGGTGTACACCTGCAAGGCATGGATATCAAAGATAACTAAACTAGTTGGTCCTCCTCGAGGAACTGGGGTGTTCGACAAAATCCTGGCAAGCGTAAAAGCTGTGGCAACATCACCTTCATCCTCCATACGCTCAGATGTGCCCGTTGGGAAAAATGGAAGGACAAGTGTGAATGAGGAGACAAAGAGCTTTGGCAATGCATAAATGACAGATAATTGCTCAAAAATTACTCCAGGAGAACTAAATGAAGCAAGGAAAGCTACATGCTGTCCACGGATGCCATGAGCATTAGATATGAATAAGTTGGGGAATCCATCTTCAAAAGTCCTGAAATTTTTTTGGAATAAGGTAAAGGTCAAAAGTCCTGAATTTATTTAATACAGTTAGGATCAAGGACTGAGGTATTGTGGAATTTAGCCAAACAATGTTATAATGACAATAACAAAGATAATAGTAAGTTGATAATAACAATAATTAAAGCAAATAAACAAGGCACAAATTTAATGGGTTCGGTCAGTGTGACCCAATTCACAGGCAGAGTAGAGCAATTTCACTATATCAACAAGAGTACAAAATTAGAGTAAATACTCCAATATTCCAAATATCCCAAGAGAATAACCTCATAAGATCACTCTAAAGAAAGGGTTCACATCAGTGTTTCCCAACACTAACTTTCTTACAAAATACTGTAAAATAAAGGAGGAGAAGAAAGACAAAAGAATGAAACTCTTGAATTAATGATGGTGTGTTCCAAATGAGAAGAAGTGGTCTCCTTTTATAGGAGCAAAACTTGGGCTCCAAATTGGATAAAAATAAAAAGAGAAATGATCAAAATAATCTCCTCCACATGAACCAAACTTTTGCACCACATGCTTATCACAAATTAATATCTCCAAAATGCTTTCTAATATAGCCAAAATATGGCCACATTACAAATACCAAATCAACTTTGCAAAAAAATGCTCTACAACAGACAGTACTTGTGTTACTGTCACTAAAATAATTTATGTTTCCTCAATAATGCAGCAATGGGGGTCAGAAGATCCAATAAAGTCTACCTCATATTTCTTAAATTGGATTGCAATCCGTTATCCAAGTCTAGATAAAAGAAATACATCCAAGAACTTTTAGTTCAAAATTATGTTGACAAACATGTTACTATGGTGCCAAGAAGGAAACTTTGATCTCATAGTAACCAGACAAAACTCCTATTTCCAAAACCTATCCTAATGGACCTAGTAATCAGAATACATTTTGGACTTCCTTTGCCCCGTTTAAGTGACACTGAATTTAACACATTACTATAGTTTGTGTTTGTATAGCATACATTGGAATAAAAAATTAGCAAAATAGTTAAAAGTTCTGGTTCAGTATAGATCCTTAATAAAGGCTGGTAAGTTCCCCTTTATTTCTTCGGGGTCTTTAAAAGTTGCTCGCTCCGTGCCTCCGTCCCAAACACTTTCTTTCTTGGGACATCCTAAACATTCAATACCATTATATTTTACATTTTGATATGGGGTCAATGGATTCAATGTTATCTTTCCATAATCACTAATTTATTATACAAGTCATATTAATATGCTAAACACTGTGGCCAATCAAATTTGAAAGGAAAAACATGATGTCACTACTAAAATTTGATAAATTAAAATTCTATTAGTATGTAAAAATTATATAAAACAACATTATTAATAAAACAACGTGAGATATTTGAGACGAGGGAGCATTAATTTAGTGCATAAACATACTTAAATAAATTCCAGAATTCATAAATTAAAAAAATAAAAATAAAAAGGTAGTTGGGGGAAAATCATACCTCCAAGTGATGCTACGAAGCTCAATGGCGTCAGATTGGGAAGCAATTCTCTCAGCAAGGTCCTTCATTTCATTGCAATAGAATAGGCAAACTCTCTTAGAATTCTTCACAGCAGAACCCAAAGAAGCAGCTGAAGCCATTGGAATTGAAGGAGGTTTAAGAATAATATGAATTGGATCAGTAGCAGAAACACAACCAACCGTCCACCTTTGACTATTCTCAAATTCACATCGAATGGAAAAATCCTTACGCTTGAAGGATCGCGAGAGGAGGATGGGAGTGGAATTACGCAATTTATTATTAGAAGAAAGGGAAGGAAGTGGTGGCGGTGACGGCGGTGTTGTGGTTGACATGTGGTGAAAGTGGCACTCTTTTGGATGTGTAATGGCGGAAATGAGTAACGAAAACGTGCAGGTATGTGTTGTCGTCCGCTGCGCGTCCAACGGAACTGAAGAGGACTATAAATTGCGGCACACTGCGGTAAAACAATAACAAAAACATAAAAACTCTTTAACTGAATCATATTATAAAAGCTAATTATTACTCAAATTTTAAAATGAACACTAACTAATAATTTAACAAAAGTGTAATTGTTATGAAATAATAAAGAAAGAATAAGAATATTGTAGAGAAAAAGGATATATTGTGGGTGAAATGGGTGAATGAGATATATATGAAGCAAGTGGATAATATATGGTTCCATAAACCTGCCATGGATTCTAGCTGGTACTGGAGGAAACTAAACTCTGTTAAAGAAGAGATGCTGCACTGGTATCAAAATAGAAGATATATTCTGTCAAAATCTGGAGAATATTCACTATCAAGAAGCTATATTGCACTTTTGGGGGATCTTAACAAGCTGGAAGGAGCTGAATTAATTTGGAACTCTGTTATGCTGCCTAAACATAGAGTAATACTTTGGTTGGCATACCAAAATAGATTACTAACAAAAGATAGAATGGTAAGATTGAATATTAGAGTGGATAGTACTCAATGTTGCTTGTGTTCTCTGATGGCAGTGGAAACTCATGTGCATCTGTTTGGTGATTGTGTATGGTTTAAGGAAGTGTTGGGATTGTTATTTAGTTGGCTAGAGATATGGCTGCCTAGTATAAATGTAAAAGAGTGTGTAAGATGGATCAAAAGGAGACAATGGAGGCAGGGGAAGAAGGAAATAGTTGCTGCAGTGTGGAGTGCAGCTATATACTATACTTGGAGAGCTAGAAATGGGAAGATTTTCAGGGACAAGGAAGTGACACCCAGCTATGCTGCTGGACAGATTATACTGAAAATTAAAACAAGGCTGGCTGGTATTGGGAACACAAGGAAAACTATAAGATGTAAAGAATGGATAGCTAGTTTACTTAGTAAAGAGTAAAGGTAGTTTGCTATTTCTTGATTTTGATTGGGAATTTGTAATATAAATACTTGTATATGTACAGTTTGGTTGGTAATGGTAATATTCACATTTTATTACTAAAAAAAAAAGAACAAGAATATTGTAGAGAAAGAGAGAAGAAGAGAAATTCTTATTTCTCTTGATGGGATCCTCTTGAGGAGTTAAAGGGATTATAAAGTATTCTATACAATGAATGAAAACCCCCTTTATTTATAGGGGAAAACTTACTTGGTAACAAAGTTACAAACCCTACTTTCCTTCTAAGAAATAGACATTCACTATAAATAGAAAATATATTTATAATACTCCCCCTTGGATGTCTATTTGATAGATAATGTGCCTCGTTAAAACCTTACTAGAAAAAACCCAGTGGGAAAAAATCTAGTGAAGGAAAAAGAG